>JAUZTA010000030.1:8354244-8372945 GCA_034780835.1 Ctenochaetus striatus | reverse complement strand
GGATTAATTGTTATTCACTAAACTGTTCTCTACTTTTTCTCTGACTCCAATTCTCTGCATGTTTATCATCGGAGCAGGAGGTGGTGGGTCGATGGGCAGCTCAGCAGGAGAAGGAGTTGAAGCTGTTGGCTCGTGCAGATGGAAGCAGACTGTTCTCTAACCTGACCAGGGGTAACCATTACCTTGTTCAGGCTGAGGGCTACCTTAACAACTCGGGCTCTGGACAGACCAGTGAGATGGCCCTGATCTGGAACAGGACACTGCCTGGAGGGAGTGTGAGTACTGACACCGTTAAACCTGTGCTTCTCTACAAAGAGGAGGAGGTTTAACCTGATGAAGCAGTTGATGTTCCTTAAACATTTGCATTTCTGTAAAGTTTTCTAAACAATAATTCTCCCTCAGTAGAAACAAAGTAACTTACCATTTACCATCTTGTCCCATAATTTCCTTTTAGGAGATCTCCTTCCTGTTCTTGGAGCCTTATCGTTCTGGTTCCTGCTCAGGATATATGTCCTGTCTGGCCTGTCTGTCAGACCAGTCCTGTGGCTGGTGCCCCTCTTTGTCCCGCTGCCTGCTGCGGGACAGCCCAGACCTGGAGCCCTGCCCTGAGGGAGAGATTGGGGAAGGCAAGGGAGAAGGTCAGCGCCATCTGCTGCTGGCACCCCAGCATTGCACCTTGTGTGAAGAGTACCGAGACTGCTCAGCTTGTACTCAGGTGGGTCACATTTAACAAAGTGTTATAGCATTTAACATTTTAGAATAGTTTCATTTATATATAGCCTAATTGAAAGCACTGTGCTCCCGAATTATTCAAAGCTAACTTTAATCATCAGGACCCTTACTGTGAGTGGCAGATAAACTCAAGCAAGAAAGGTGACTACCAGTGCAGTCGACGGGGAAGACTGGATGGATCCATACGTGATCCAAGGGGTTGTCCTAAAGTCTGCAACCAGTGAGTTTGAAAAACTGCATTTTAACCCCATTAATGAGGGATCATCAATGGTTTCAACAAAACTTGCAACTCCCCCATCTCCCAACTTGCAACTCCCTCCTCACTGATCATCATTTTGCTTTATAAAGGAGAAGGACGTGTGGTGAGTGCCTCTCTAACTCCAGCCAGTGTGCATGGTGTGAGTCAGCCCAGGCCTGCTTCTATTTTGCGGCCTACCTCACAAAGTACCCCTATGGAGAGTGCAGGGACTGGTATGACAGGTAAAATGAGGACATTTTCTAGACTTCTTTTGTTTTTTCTAAGAGTTTATACACATGGAAACTTTGTGCACTTGTACATACAGTAACATGTGTATCTATTAGTTTTGGTGATTTTATCTTAAACACATGCAGTGACAAACTTGCATTACTTTGACCAGAATAAAACAACACACTGATTAAATTGGTTTTATTCTGGCAGTCAAATGAACCTTCAGTTAATAATGTTGTATTTTTGATTCTTTGTTCTCTCCCTTGCAGTGTCCATTCGGTTCCCCAGTGTAAGCAGTGTTCAGCTTTAAACACATGCACAGACTGCTTGCGGACATTTCAGTGTGGCTGGTGTGGTGACTACAACAATCCCACAATTGGAAAGTAAGTATGGTGAACACAGAACAACACAGTGCCCGGTACAAAGAGGGCACATTTAAATGACTATTTATAAATCAGTTTTATAAACAAAGTGCAGATATGTAAACAGTCATTGTTTTATTTTTGATTTTCTTGTATTTATCTGGTTTTCAATTCTGCTTTTCAGATGTTTGAGGGGAGACTGGGCTGGAATGGATGACCCCTTGGTCTATAACTGCAGTGTGGCAGTGGCTGAAGCACGCGCTGCAAAGTAAGATATCTCTTACTAAAGTTACATATCTTAATGCGTTTCTCATAGATTGCACATTTATTTGTGGTTGTCCGCTCCTTGCGAAAAGAGTCCATACATGTTCTGAAAATGCAATAACTCCAAGTTAAAACAGACAAAACTCACTAAAAATCAGTTTGAAACAGTAACTTGTAGATATTAACAAGTTCCTCATATTCACTGTCCCTTTTATAGGCAGAATTGAAATTGTAATTGAAATTGACATCTTCTTCTCCTGCTCCTTCAGCCCTGAGCCTCAGACCTTGGCTCCACCTCGGCCGCTGGAAATGGAGATGGAGCTGGAGCATTTTGATGAAGAAGAGCAAGATGCGATCTGGTCCTACCCCACCTGCCCGGATGTAGAGGAATGCAGACTGGGTCTTCACAGCTGTCACCTCTTTGCCACCTGCATCAACACTCCCACCTCTTACGAGTGCCACTGTGAGAGAGGATACACAGGAGATGGCACACTGCACTGCAACCAGACGTAAGAGCCTTCAACTATAAATGTGTTTTTCTGTTGATTTATTCATTCTCTCAGCCATATCAAGCTAAAAAGCCTTTTCTTCTGAACCATGTAGTCCTCAGAATTTCTTTTGTAAATCTCGGGGAAAAAAATACATTTTGTACCTTCCTGAAATTTCCCTTCTTTACACAGGTGCTACAATGAATGTCGTGAAGGCCAGTGCAGTGGCAGCCCAAGATTTGAGTGTGAATGTTCCCTTGGATGGACGTCAGACCCCGCTACTCTGGTTCTTAGTGGCGTTGAATGTGATGTGGACTGTGGCTGCAACTTCCATTCAACCTGCATAACTGCACCAGGGATCTGTGACGAATGCCAGGGTGAGACATCATTACAGTACATGACTTATTTTAAAGGTTTTCTTCAGTCATCTGTTGTGTTTAACTCATCCTGAACATACATAAAACAAAAAACTGAGCTGATGTTCTTCCTCTGTCATTCAGATTGGACCACAGGGCCACACTGTGAACACTGCCGTCCAGGTAGCTTTGGTTCAGCACTGGCTGGTGGCGGCGGCTGTGTGCCGTGTGAGTGTAATGGCCATGGCGACCCTCTTCGAGGATACTGTCACAACCAGACAGGCCAGTGTTACTGCACCCACAACACTCAGGGACCACACTGTGAGTCCTGCCTGCCTGGTTACTATGGAGACCCCAGGTAAGGAGATCTCAAATGTATATACCTTGAGTATGGTTAAACACTTTCTTTCTTTTAATTACAATGAAATGCAAAAAATTAACTCAGGTTTTGTTTGTGACTCAGCGCATTTTCAGAATTGTCAGAATAATTGCAATGTAATTTTATTTTGACATACTGTCCAGCCTTCAGACATAAACCAGTGCTGTGCAGCACTAACCTTGTGTAATGCACAGCTCACAGAAAGCAATTTTAAATCAAAACATGAAAACAGTCAAAGTCTTAGGTTGGTTTTTGTATTTCCAGATTCTTTCATCATACCTTGTTCCCCTGTCATGTTAATTTCATCCAATAGGAACAATGGAACATGTTATCGTCAGTGCCAGGGCCGCTCTGTGCTTCTCTCCTCCACCACCTCCTCTGCCATGCCTCTCTCCTCCTCTTTGGGGTGGCGGAGTGGCACAGAGGGGAAAGGAGGACTTTCTCATTGCCTGTGGGTCCTGTCAGTGACTGAGAACCTGGCTCCTTGTCTGCCCAGACAGCTGTGCCCCCCTGTAGCCCTCACTCTACACCCAGACTCTCATACACACTGTAAAGTGAGTGCAAACTTAACCTGATCTTATCAGTTAGTACACATGCAAAATAAACATGCTAGCTGTGCTGTAGCATAAATAAATGTCATGTTTTTCTCTCTGTGTAACTTCTGCCTTACATCCCCTACATTTTGTTATGCAGAGCTCCTTTGTCTATGTGTTTGATGGCCTTCCTCGTTTCCTGAGCAACGGAGTGGTCCATTCAGATCACAACCTGATTGGAGCATTTTGTGGCACCACGAGGACCCAGCCCATCACAGTGGAGGCCACATCAGGTATTCATTCATTAATTCACTCAGTAAAGTAATCGAGTAAAAGTGGTATGTCAACACACAATCCTAATCACCATGTCACTTTCACAGGCGTGATATCAGTCTACTTTGAGGCAAACGTTTCCTCAAACAAACCTCAAGGCTTCAACGCGTCTTTTTGGGTGAAACGCTGTCACCAGAGTTCCGATGAGGGAGAAGAGGGGTCACCAGTGTGTCCAGGTGGAGCCGTGTGCCAAGGGGGTCTCTGTCAGTGCCCTCAAGGGTATGGTGGACCCCACTGTGACCGACCCATGTGCCCTCAGGATTGTGGAGTAACGGAAGGAAAAGGAACTTGTAATATAGTAAGAACTAACAATTTAAATTAAGAAGTTAACATTTGCTTTTGTTTCCAAGTTGCCTTTTGAGCTCAAAGATCTTGTTCCTTGGTCTGTTATTTGATTTGTTGTGATGTGTTCACAATAATCTTCAGCTATAATAGTATATAGTAATATAGTCAAAAACTCTACAAAATGAGAGAATATATTTTCATAAATTACTAACTAACTTACTTGTTTGTCTCAGTCTCTGGGAGTGTGTGTGTGCTCAGACAGCTGGGCTGGCCCAGACTGCTCTGTTCCTCGGGACTCCAACAGCCTGGTCTGGGAAACCCTGCTGGACACACAGCTGACAGTGGTAACATACAGACAATCATATAAATGTTTCAATCCCTCAATGAATTTTACAACCCACTTGCAAAAGCATGCATTCATATGCACTGTTACCCCACAGAACCAGGCCCACAGGTTCTTGCACAGGATGGGCCACTCTCTGGTGTCTGGACCACAGGGTAACCTCTGGATGTATGGAGGGCTCTCTCTGTCAGAGGGCATTCTGGGAAATGTCTACAGGTAGGGACATGTAAACTAAAGCCTCTTTTGTATTGCCTGACAGGAATGTTGCACTGTTACTTCGCCGCACTGTTTTGTGTAAAAGTTTTAGAGGGTCTTCGTTCAGTTGTTAAGCCAGCAGTGGAGGTAGAAAGAGACAAATTGAAATCAGTGTAAATCAAGGAGTCAGCAGGGGCAAGACATGGTTGTGATGTTTGATGATGTGATGTGTGCGACTGACCACCAGGGGATTTACAAAAGAAGAAGACATTAGCAGCCAAACACCAAAGTAATAAATTTTGGTGATCCTGACCTTTTTCACCTCACCTGCTGTTGTGAATATATAGAAAACAATGTTGCTGCCCAACACGTATGTCATACGTGACAATAGACCAGTCACTTTTTTGTTACATGTTACCTGTCTTTTAATTCCAGAACACCAGCATGCTATCTAAAATCATACACTGGGGTGGACCAGACGATGCTCGAATAGTCTGGTTCATTGTAGAGGCAAAGCTGATATAAATATGGGTAATTTTCAAAGCAAAGTTGCAGGTTTTTTTGTTTAAAAGGGGCTTGACACTGAAGCATTTTTTGGATGTTAATATACTGTAAGAAAGTAGCATATGTATGTCTGTATGCATAATAACGAATTTGCCTCTGTTTGTTTAGATATTCTGTATCAGAGCGCCGTTGGACCCAAATGTTGACAAGTTCTGTGGAACAGGGTTCAACTCCCAGCCCCCGCTACCACCACGCCTCTTCACTACTGACCAGTCATGAGTCTGGCTCTGGAAACAGTGGAGTCAGTCACAACTTCATGTTGGTTGTGGGCGGTGTCACACAAAACGGTGTGGCCATGGACACCTGGAGTCTCAATCTCAGCAGTTTAGTCTGGAGAGAGCACACGGTTAGGATTGGACTTGTCCTGAGAATGCAAAATGTTTGAAAAATGGACAGTAAAGTGTGTTTTACCTCTAACAAATTCAATTTTCCTTCAATTCTGACAGAGCTCAGTGCTGCCTCCGGTGGCTGGCCACACTTTAACTGTACGCCGTGACACCTCTGTGCTGTTGATTGGCGGTTACTCTCCGGAGAACGGCTTCAACCACCATCTGCTGGAGTTCAGCCCTCACTCTGGAAACTGGACCATTGCCCCCCACACTGGCACCCCACCTACAGGTCTTTGAAGCCTTTTTTTATGTGTTTTAACATAGTTTATACTTGATCAATAACCATGCCATGGTTGCCACATGGTTTTGCCTGATACACCATTTATATAAGTACAGAAATAGTTAATTCATCAGCACACCCGTCTGAGAAATTCCTTTTTAATTTTGAAAATGTGTTGACTAATGCAGCAACCTTTTTTCCTTTGCACTCAAACCTGCTTTGCCTGGGGTGTTCTTCAATCAGGTTTATATGGCCACTCAGCGGTCTACCATGAGCAGACTGATGCCATCTATGTCTTTGGAGGTTATCGCTTTCATGTTGAAACCGTGGAGCCTTCAGGCGAGCTCTACAGTCTGTACTACCCCAACCTCACCTGGTCTCTGCTGGTCCCTTCACAGGGTAATAAGGTAAGAGATCTGCTCCATCTAATCTCTTGATTAGCCAAGCATGTGTCTCCCTTCAGTCCATTGCATCAAGATAACCTATCTATTCTTGTTGGTTACATCTCTGTGCAATGCAGCCCCTGTCCCGGTTCTTCCACGCTGCAGCCCTGATCAAAGACACCATGGTTATCGTTGGGGGAAGGACAGAAGCAGAGGACTACAGTAACTCAGTGTCTCTGTACCAGATCAACTGCAACACCTGGATACAACCAGGTGGCTGTCCTGACATCTTTCTGCAGGACTATTATGATCAAATCATCACTTACCATGCCATAATCTAACCACTCTTCATCTCTTTCCTTTAGTCTCTGCTGTAGGAGATCCAGTTAATCGCTCAGTGTCCCTCGCCATGACAAGCTGGGGTGGCCGTCTCTTCCTGTCAGGAGGCTTTAATGGTGTCACACTGGGCAGACTCCTCACCCTGTCTGTTCCCTCTGACCCATGTGCCCTGCTGCCCACCCCAGAGGCCTGCAACACCACAACAGGCAGCTGCATTTGGTGCAGGGGAACATGTGCTTCTTCTGATACTGCTGAGAGGTAGCACATTTCCGGAAACAGCTCTAAATGAATAGCACCATGCACTAAAGATAAAAGTTGCTGTGCAGCTACTGAATAATTAGAATTGTTCCCTCTCCATCAGAATGGGCTGCTTCACTGGGCAGTCTCCCTGTTCCCCAACCCCTCGTCAGCCAGACCAGTGTCGCAGACTGAAGACCTGCAGTGAATGCCTCGCCCGACACCCAAAAACATTCTCCAGTCCATCACAGGTGATATACAACTCTTCTACAGCATCACTTAATCAGAGATAAGTTATGTCTGTAAATTTCAAATTTGTTGCGATTTTCACAGCCTGCTCTACAGTGCAAGTGGTGCACAAACTGTCCAGAAGGTGCCTGCATCAGCAGCTCTGTAAGCTGTACGTCTGAACATGACTGCCGGATCAACCAAAGAGAAATCTTCCTGTCTAGCAACTGCACTGAGACCAGCTGTGAGGCTTCTGACTGCCCCAAGTGCACTGCTTCTGGAAAATGCATGTGGACTCGCCAGTTTAAGCGCACAGGTATGGGCAATAACAATTAAGAGCCTCAAGGGCACTGTAGAAATTATTTTCTCTTTAAATTTGTTCGTCTGTAGCTTAAAAATGAAGAGTGTCATTTAAAAGAAACTGTGAATCATTATCACCACATCTGGTAGCATGAACATAAATAATTATTTTGGACATAATTTTGCTGTATAAATAAAATGTAATTTTTCTTTTATTTTTCCAGGGGAGACAAGACGCATCCTGAGTGTGAACCCAACTTATGACTGGACGTGTTTCAGCTACGCCCTGCTCAACGTCTCACCAATGCAAGTGGAGTCTTCTCCCCCTATGCCATGCCCTCCACCCTGCCACACTCTACATAACTGCAGCCTCTGTCTGGGCTCCAGAGGCTCTGACGGGGGTTGGCAGCACTGTGTGTGGAGCTTGGCTCTGCAGCAGGTAGGACTGCCCTGCTCAAGTATTTTGTGTGAGTTTTTAAAAATGAAATGATATGTATTTGATATGATATATCCTTCCTCCAGTGCATGAGCCCATCTTTTGTGCCCCTGCGGTGTGAGGCGGGACAGTGTGGTCGCCTGCTCTCAGGGGGGGACTCATGCTCTCCCCAGTGCTCCCAGCTTACCCAGTGCTCCCAGTGCATTGCTAGGCCTCAGTGTGGCTGGTGTGCTGCCAGGGGGGGAAATGGGGCTGGACGCTGCCTACAAGGTGGACTTGATGGTGAGAAAAATCTTCAGATGATGTGTTTTGAAGGCTAAGCATTATAGGACATCATCAGTTTACTTTGTCTGTTTTCATTTAATCGATCTAAATTTGTGCTCTTCCATTCCATTTTTGTCTCTTAGGTGTGAGTGAAGGTGTTTGCCCCCTGAGAAACAGCAGCTGGTCTTTCCTCCACTGTCCAGAAGAGGATGAGTGTGCCAACGGCCATCACCACTGCAACAGCACCCAGGACTGCCACGACCTACCCCAGGGATACCACTGCACCTGCAAACAGGGTTACATACTCAGCAGGTAAGATCAGGAGTCGGCATGTATACCTCAAGCACTAAAAAAACCAGAAGACTGACTGAAAAAAATCTGGATTGCTTTTCATAGTAACTTGACAGAATTGTCCAAATCAACTCTTCTTGTTTTTCTCCTGTGCAGTGTGTCTGGCCAGTGTGAACCAGTGTGTGCACAAGGCTGTGTGAATGGGACATGCATGTCCCCAGGAGTGTGCCAGTGTCACTTTGGTTTTGTGGGGGATAACTGTTCATCTCAGTGCAGCTGCAACAAACACAGCAACTGCGCTGGTGTGAACAAACCAGATGTTTGCCTTGAGTGCCATAATAACACCATAGTAAGTGGTCAAAGTAAATCACATGCAAATACTGTAAACACAGTTTTTCTATGACCACTGGTGATACATTTTATCTCATCTGTTTTCAGGGAAAGCACTGTGAGAAGTGTAAGCCTCTGTTCGTGGGCTCTGCCAAGGGAGGCGGCACTTGTCGTCCGTGTCGTGAGTTTTGCAGAGGAAACAGTGCTGTGTGTTTATCTCGAGATGAACATAAGAAGGCTCTTGAGAACCCACAGCACTTCTCTCTGGACCCCATGAGCGTAAGTGTCTGCTATCTTTGTGGCTTTCTTCTGATTATGTGAGAAATGTACAAAGATCAGAAGTGTGCTCTTCTTTGGACTCTGTTCTAACTCTTTGTGAAGTTTCAGGTTACTAGCTCTCTTTGTCTTGTATTAGATTCAGAATTGGGTGTCTGAGGGGCCCACAGAAGAGAATGCTGTATGTGTGAACTGCCAGAACAACAGCGTGGGGGATAAGTGTGAAAGCTGCCTCAGTGGCTACTTCCTGCTGCAGGGGAAGTGTGAAAAGTAAGTGATGTTTGCTGCTTAGTCAATTGATTCCCTCACCTTGACCAACATTACAAAGCCTTCATATGTTACATTTAATAGCATATTAAAATTTTTCAAAGGCATTATTTTGGTGGTGGCCATGATCACCATCATTTTTGAATGCCAGGCCTATTAGGCATAATTTTCAAATTATGACTGCATGTTGCACTGCTAAACAATGAATCTGCTTCTAGCTTAGCATGTCTTCAAAGGCACTTTGGTACTCTTACAGGGAAAAGTAGTTTGTAGATGGAAATATTTCTATGCCTAAAATACATTGGATGTGCAAACATTACAAAAAGACAATCAGAAGAAAATGCCAGAGGCAACAGAATTAGTATGACTTGGATTTTCTCCTCTTTAGTGTTTCAAACTTTTCTCCTTCATTGCAGGTGTCAGTGTAATGGCCATGCAGACACATGTAATGAACATGATGGTACAGGCTGCCCCTGCCAAAACAACACAGAAACCTCCTCTTGTCTTAGCAGCCCACAGAGTGACAGAAAAGACTGCTACAGGCAACAGGTATGCACATTTAGAATTGAGAAACAAGTCTGCGATTGGTTCTTTTCATTACTGGGTTTTGCTCAGATTGCTTTTGTTGTGCTCTTCTGTTTAGTGTGCCAAGTGCAAAGATTCCTTCAATGGCACACCAGTGAATGGGCGTCAGTGCTACCGTCAGTTCAACGTGGACACAGAGTGCTGCTTTGACCCCACATCCCAGACCAACTGCTTCCATGATCCCACTATTCGAAACCTGCCAAAGGGACGCACTGTGTTTTTTGCTGCGCAGCCCAAGTTCACCAATGTGGACATTCGGGTTACCATTGATGTAACCTTTGGTGAGGTGGAGGTTTATGTGTCCAATTCTCATGACACCTTCATTGTTGACGTGGACCGGTTCACTGGGATTCACACCATCAAGATCGAGGAGGAATCAGCGACTCGAGGTGCAACAGCTGGTGCAGACAAGGACACACCCCCATCCCCTATTAAGGTGTTTGCCAATGCCTCATCTAGTCTAGGGGGTCCTGTGCTTTCCCACAATCCTCTGCAGCTGCAAGCAAAACCACCAGGGGCAGAGAGAGAAATTAGAGAGGAGCGGGCTGAAGGACTCATCTCCTACATCACTGTGTGGAAACCACAGACAGTGCTCATTGTCCGTGGGGTCCGAGATCGTGTGGTCATCACTTTTCCCCATGAGGTGCACTCCCTGAAATCCAGCCGCTTCTACATCGCTCTGAGAGGTGTGGGAACTGGCGAGAGACAGGGAGAGTCCCAGGGCCTGCTGTTCCTGCGACAGGACCAAGCCCACATTGATCTTTTTGTTTTCTTCTCTGTTTTCTTCTCCTGCTTTTTCATCTTTCTGTCTGTCTGCGTCCTCCTGTGGAAGGTTAAGCAGTTCCTGGACTTCCGTCGGGAGCAGCGCCGTCACATTCAGGAGATGACCAAGATGGCATCAAGGCCCTTTGCCAAACTCACCATATACCTTGAGCCGGAGGAGCCTCAGTTAATTTACCTTCCTTCGGCTGGTGGAGGGGTGGGGGGCAGCACTGTGTCACTTGCTCATGCCCGCACAAGCAAGTTAGGAGGAGTGGTGGTTGGCCAGAGGGGCAGGGCAGGAGCTGTTTCCTACAAACATGACCCAGGCTCCGGACCCACAACCCACCACCACCATCACCTCACCCTGGGTGGAGGTGGCAACGGCGGCCAGCACCTGCCGCTGCACTACTTGAACACCCACCACTATGCCAGCACCACAGCTGGCACGCCAGCCTCACACCATCACCACCCATCCACGTACAGCGGCTACCAGCACTTTTGCCGCTCCGACCCCTTCCTCTCCCAGCTTATGGGCTTTTCCTATTCAACATTTAAAGTGGGGCCCATCACCCTAGAGCCTACAGATGATGGCATGGCAGGGGTGGCCACTGTCCTCTTCCAACTGCCTGGAGGAGTTTTGGCTCCAAATCGTGCCTGTCTGGGCTCTGCATTGGTTACTTTGCGTCAGAACCTGCAAGAATACTGTGGCCATGGCAACGGAGGCGGGCACCCGGGGGCAGGAGCAGGGCGGAAGGGACTGCTAGGGCATCAGCACCTGACCACTATGGCTATGTAGGAGCAAGCAGATATAATTTAAATAGAACACCTATAAATAAAAAAGATGGGATAAATCTGTAAAGTGTATGTTATATAATAAATTAATTTTTTGAAAGAAACAGCCACAAGGCAAAGACAAAGTCCAAAAGATAGAGTTATGGCTGAGTCGGTTAAGGTGAGCATTTTGAACAGAGTTGTACATACACTGTATAATGGATTATTAAGTGTCTTTATTGTATTATGTATTGCTATACTGTATTTCAGTGCTTCACATGACCAAGCCAGCTGTCTCTAGAATGCACTGCAATTGCTATACGTATCAACAAAACAATGTTGCATCCTGTTTGTGATCACTAAAGAGGTATGAGCACACTTGACAAGTCAGTCTCATACAAAGACTGCTGGACTCTAAATTTTTCGCATTGACCAACAGAGGTGTTTAAAAAAACAAAACATCTGCTCTCTTTGGAACCAACATGTGCTTTACACCCCAAATAGTGACAATCAAAATTGCTGTTTAGAATGCAAGACAAAAAATGGTTCAGCATTATGTGCAAGATTTTGATTGTCAGCTCAGTGCAGGAAAAAAAAGTCAAAGTTGCTTGTGAGATGGTTTTTATATCATAGTTGATATAGTGATTTATAATTATAACTCGTCAGGCTTCTAAGCTACATGTTTGTGTTAAACAGACTCCTGAGTATGTTTTTTGCATATTCATTCACCTGCTCTGTTACAAGATATTGTTTTTCTGCTCATCTGCCTTCACTTCTTGCCTTGTCTGTGAGTCAATTGGCTTACACTTAATACTTGTGTTAATGAAAATGTGTGGTGCAGCTTCTGGAGGACATAATAACGATAACATATGTTACATTTTGTTTCATGAATTGTTTTTGTAAAAAAAAATGAAGGATAATAATGTCAATATTAGTCTTCAGTTCTTGATGCTATAATATTGTTACACATAATAGAACTCGTCCATAAAAATGAAGTTATGTATCCTTTTAAAAACATTTGATTACATTTTGTTGACATGAAATGTATTTTGGTGTTTTGCTAGTCTTGCTGGACTGCTTTTTCAGGCAACTTGCCTGCCTAGATGATTGTATTAGCCAATCATAGCTGCAATTTGATAAAAAATTGGATGTGGAAAGTAAACAGTAGGAAAAGTGTTACTCAAATGAAATTACAATGAAATAGTTACATTCGAAAGTTCTCCTGGTGAGAGGTTTTGAAAAGACTTGACAACATATTTTATTTGCAATGAGACTGAATACTTTGTTCACTGGTTGGTGTTAACATTAGTGTTTTTTGTTTTCTCTTTGTTTTCCTTTTGCACTGCATGGAGGCAATGAGCCCCATTATTCACGTGAAACACTAAGAGAGGATGTCGTCCGGCCTCAGAAGGCACACAGTGTCGTGGATGAACTCAGAATGGTGCTACTGGCTTCTAATTGAATGAACAAAATCGTGAAAGGTTTTGTCATGAACTGAATTCTCACAGCAGTTAAAGTAAACTAAAGCGCAAAGAAATACTGTCTCTATTTATAACAGCCCTCCACGAATGAGCATTAATATGTTTTTTTTTGTCTTGTATTTTTTTGTATGTTTTTTTTTAACATACTTTATTTTTGTACATAACTTTTTTTCTCTTGCTTTCAAAGAAGGGAACAGTGTTGAACAGAAGTTTGCGTCATGATTCTCTATCCTGAGTCAGCTGAAATAAAGTCTGTGGAATATGTGTGTAAGTGTGGTTTGTACAGAATTGGTAGTATTAATTTTACAAATAATACTACTACACTACTCCATTTCTTTCAGCACTGTCCTTCACCAGATAATCTAGGGAACTCTGGGTATCCTTTCATTCAGCGTCCCCAGGACTGTGCGGTTATTACCTACATTTCTTTATTTTGCAGGTCATAGTATTGCTGCCTGTGTTCTTGTTTCAAGATCTTGTGTCATTCACCTAGCAGAGTAGACATTACAGATTTTGTGCAAAAAGCTATCCATTTTTCTCTTCTATTTTTTTGTAGCAGTCCAGCACTCAGAACAAATGAGAAGGTTTACCATTACATTTTGTTGCAGAAAGAAAAAAAAATCACAGTGAGGCTGGAAACCTATTTTGTTTTTTGGGGGGTTTTTTTTACAAGTGGTGCAGTTTTAATTGAAGCAAACAAAAATTTGACAATATTGACACAAATCTAGATCTACTCTTTTTTTTTTTGGAGCAGGGTGTCTATTAGCCTTAGAGTTAGTGCTGCATCCATTGTTAATAAGATTCCTTTATGTTTGTAATGGGTTACAGATTACTAGTCACCCTGTTGATAATACAATAAGTAAGCCTAATGTTGCCATTTTACTAAGTAATGCACGTTAGTACATTTGATTACTTTTCCATATAAATATTTGTCTGAGAATGAGATGCATGAGAACCAATAAGGGAATCCAATAAAACCAACATGAAATATTTGAGGGTTTACTGCGCTATGAGTGAAGCCTGTTTTAACCTTGATATTATCGTACACAAATTTGTCCCAATCATTTCTCTTACCTACATTGTCCAGAACTTGCCCAAAGGAAGGCTATGACGTGAACCTGTTTTTAAACACTAAGTGTCTCAGTTTGCAACTTCACAGATTCTTTGCATTTGGATTTTTTCTATCAATTATCTATTAAAGTGGGTATGTTTTTTTCATGGTGGGAGGTTTACCTTGTAACAGGATTTCCTTCACCTTTGAACAATATCCAATCAATTCCATTTTAAGTTGAGATTGGCCAAATAAAATGTTTAAAAATAATTTTCTTTAATTTTTTTTTTAAAAGTGATGTAAACTAAAAAAGATATTTAATATCTCCTTCAGCTCCAAGAATTTAGTGTTAAATATCACCTCACTAAGGTCACATGCACGTTTCTCGAGGATACTCGCCTGTTGTTGCTGTCACTTTAATTATATAGTGGGACGTAACCTGGACATCAGGGGTCTGAACTGGTTGGCCAGAACCAAAGGAAGTGAGGTGCTCTTTCCTGTGTTGTTATCACTATCCTTAATACATCCATAATCACTGCACTAATGTAGCCAGTGAGGAAACTTAAATATTTAAAGCAGCTTTGGCTGAATCGCGTAAATTACAACGGTAAGTCTTTTCTAACATAGTAAATAAAAGCAGCAGGACATTGGCAGCTGCACAGCTACGATGAAACTGGTGTAAATCAGCCAGAATGCTAGCACTGCAGCTAGGCTAATGCTGCCGTTGGGAAAGCCTAGCAATGATGCTAATGTTGGATGACAGAGATGACCAAAATGGATAGGATTACCGCCTGTTTTTCTTTCTCATGCTGTTCACAGTGAGTCGTATGCTGTTGTCTTTGCATTTTATACAGTAGCCGATGGAGCTCAATGGACTAAAACTTAAAGATATACATGCAGTAAGACAAAACTCAAGTAAATTAGGTAAACATCTCCATTATATTGGACGGAGCCCCCAAAGATCCTGCGATTCCTTAGTTTACAGCGCGTTTCTGTAACGTTATTTGGTTACGATGTGTATGTTGTGTATGTGTTGTCAACCTCACTGATCACCTTGTATTTTACAAGCTAGTTATCTTGTGCAAATTCTAATATTTCTCAAAATAAACACATCGTACGCACATTTTAAATATCCTGTGCGCACGAGATAGAATGAATCAGTGACCTTCGTTTGATCTCTCCTCTTGTTTCCTGTTTCCTCTTTTGATCAAAGTATCAAATAAATAAAAATAATTATAAGTATTGATCATTGTGTCCCTTATAATTATTACATTCTTTATCATTTTACAATAATTTGTAATCTAAACACCTGTAATATTACTTTTAGAAAACCATGTACTATAAAATCATCTTGTTGTGACACTTTTGCTACAGCCATCCTTGAATCGCCACTTATCTAAGTCAATAATTCATACATTACAACAACCATCCCATAATATATTAATGAGTTGGACAGACAGACAGACAGACAGATAGATAGATAGATAATGATTATATGGAATGCCTGAACAAACAGTAAAACAATTAGGGGATTTTGCATAATATATTTGTCAAATAATGATGTTGCAGTTGTATAAATAAAAAGTGTGAAAACAAAAAAAGTGCTGTATGAGACTCATTATACTGTGATAGTGCATAAGAATAGTCTTTCCCTCATTTTAAAAGGCCAAAGTACTGTAAAATAGAGAAACATTTGGAGGTTACCAGACTGTTCTAGCTGGTCTAATATTTGCTTTTACCCACTTATTTATGTTTGGATTTTGTTTGTTTGTTTTCTTTAAAGTGTGATTAGCGCTCTTGGCCTCCATACCTCTAAGATACTCACTTCAATAATGTGTTCCTTGGGTCCACAGCACACAGAGGAGACAAAATCCTAATGGTGACAACATGAAGGTAAAATCCACTAAGAAGTCATTGAAAAATAAACCAAAGAAAGGAGAGAAACAACAAGAAGATGTGGTCAACGTTAAAACTGAATCTGAATTAGAAGAGGAGGAGGAGGAAGGCTTTCATGAGGTTTACACTAACGGAGATGGTCTTAACATCCAAATCAAGGAGGAACCACATTCACAGGAGATTAGTGCGGAGCACAATGGAGACCCATCGAGCTGCTCAGACACTAAGGCTGACACTGAGACATCCAGGACAGATTTTCACCATCAGCAGGGGCACATTAAAGAGGAGTGTGACTCTGACCATCTGCCAGAGTATGATTTCACTGAAGCTGCTGTCAAGGAGGAGTCAGAGACATGGATTAAAGAGGAGAAAGACAGTGAAGAGGAGGCAGAGGAGAGAGAGGGTGTCTGTGGAGGTAGGAGGCATTAGTTTGTAAATAACACATTCCTTAGGTCTTATGTGCTTTTTGTTGTTGGTGTTTTTTTGTAACCCTATGTACCATTCCACAGTATTGTAATTTGAACTCCTATTAGTTGCACCAGTATTTTGCCATCAACAGTGTTACTGCTTTTTTGTAACGAGTTTTTTTAATTATCAAACTTAGTTGTCTAACTCAAATACATTTTTTTTTTACAAACTATGTAGTTTGCTTTTTTTGCTCCTGCATTTGTATTCACTATTTTCTCTTTGTATCTCATACGATAAGCATACTTTGGATATCATATCAGCCTACATAGTTTATTTTAAGTATCTACAAATAGTCTTACTTTGTTTTTCATAACCTAAATTTAGCATAATTTAGACTCAGTCAGCATAACTATGATGCATAACTATGATTTTTTTCTGTGTGTCTTCTCCTACCTAGATTCACCCTCCGACTTCTTTCCATGTCCTCACTGTACTGTCTCCTTCACTGACTTGGACTTCTTGGAGAAGCACGTCAAGTGGGTCCATCAGAAACAGTATCTTGCCAAGCTGAAAAAATGTCTTTCAAGCCGCACTCTAAATCTCATCCCCAAACACACCTGTACTGTCTGCAGTAGCACTTTTAAGTCCAAAGTTCACCTTAGAGTCCATGTACGTGAAGCCCATCCCTCTGCCCCTCCCCGCAGACTCCACCCCTGTCCAACCTGTGCACGCAGCTTTCAGTACCTGAAAAATTTGAAGAATCACTGTCAGCGATGGCACAACATGTCTGTAGTCACAAGAGGAGGGCATCTCAGCTGCGCGGACTGTGGCAAGAATTTCAAAGCTACCTGGGGTCAAGGGCCTCATTTGTGTCATGAACCGGATAACACAGAACCTGAGGATAAGCCAATCTGTCTGGACACTGGTGTGCAGTGTCCAGAATGTGGCAAGAAGCTATGCACACCTCAAAGCCTGGAGGATCACATGCGCACCCACACAGGAGATCGTCCATTTGTCTGCAAGGACTGTGGCAGGAGGTTTGTGGAGCGCAGCGGTTGGCGGCAACACATGAAAATACACACAGGAGAGAAGCCCCACAAATGTCAGGTGTGCGGGAAGGCCTTTATAAGAGCACACCACCTCAAGAGCCACTTAACCACACACTCTGGCAAGAAGGAATATTCCTGCACAGTGTGTGGAAAGGAGTTCGGATTCAAGTCAAGTCTGGATCTTCACCTGAGGACGCATTCCAACGACAGACCCTTCCACTGCAATGTGTGCGGGAAGAACTTTAACACCCGAAGAAACCTGAGGGTTCACACCAAAGTCCACAGCACTGAGAAAGCTCACCAGTGTGGGGACTGTGGACTGAAAATCGGAGATCTTGGGGCTTTGAAAATACACCTGCGGACACACACTGGAGAAAGGCCTTACCACTGCACAGTCTGTGGCAATAGGTTCATTCGCCTCTCACATCTGCGCAACCACCAACGCACCCACACTGGTGAGAGGCCCTACAAATGCAATGAATGTGACAAGAGTTTCACTCAGTCTGGCGACTTAGTTAAACATAAGAGGATACACTCTGGAGAAAAGCCCTTTGAATGTCCTGACTGCCACCGCTGTTACACCACTTCTGGTGATCTGGGTAAGCACAGGAGGAGTCACACTAACCTTCGTCCCTACACATGTCAAGAGTGTGGAAAAAGCTTTCGTTTGTCAGGCCATTTAAAAACACATATGTTAACTCACACAGGGGAGAAGCCATATTCCTGCCCTAACTGCCTCCGCAGGTTTGCCCGCTCACACCATCTTTCAGGGCATGTGGCTAAATGTCGCTAGGCAGTTTTGAGAGGACTCTGAAAAGCTAGACTGATTTAGAGCGGTAGTTATGGGAGCTATAAGCTGTATACTAGATTTTGTAATGGATGTGTTCAAGTAAAAACTCATAAATGTATAAAATTATTTATGTGACTTTTCTGTAACCCTCTTGACTAAGATTACTGTTTTAAATTATTAGAAAAAATTAACTGAACCTGTTTTACACTGCATGGAACTTTTTTACAGCACTATTTCAAGCCTTGTATGATTGTTTTTTTTTCAGAGTATCCAAAATTGTTTTGCAAGACACTATTATAACTGAGGCTCAAGAATTTGGTATGTGGCAGTGGGACATTTGGAAAACAGTTTTTTTTGCCACAGATCAATGTTGTATTATTTGTAAAAATGTAATAAATTATTTGATGAATGCATGAACACTGTGTGTAGTGTTTTTGCCTTTTGAGTCACTGAGAGAGGTCAAATCATTCAAAACCTTTATGAATAAGTGAAATATGCCCACAGTCAGGATGAATGTATTTTATTGATTGATTTATTGATTTATTTGGTTTAACGGCTATGAATTTTCTTGTAAGAGTTCTAATTGTACATTCAATGGGTTGTGTATCTTTCATTTACTGAGCTGGGTAAGTGTACTTGAAAGTA
>JAUZTA010000030.1:8338769-8354144 GCA_034780835.1 Ctenochaetus striatus | reverse complement strand
GGTAAGTGTACTTGAAAGTAATTGTACACTACATTAATTTACATTTAGTGTATGTTAGTGTCTCAACTTCAGAGTATACTTTTGAGACATAAATCGGATTACTCTATCGAGAGATCCCTTATTCACAAAATCAAGACAGAACAACTGCTTGGGTCTCAAAACTGCCAGAAATTTTAAAAAAGTCAAAGTTTGCATTCTTTTTTATATATATATTCATATATTGTTGGTAACAGAGAGTTGATTATAGGGACAGCGTATCCCGGCGGGGCGGGCCATAGCCTTAGCTTAAGTGATACCAGAGATACTGAATGCACAAATATACCGACTATTAACTGTCTTTGGTGATAGTTAAGTTAAAGCTCCGCCCATTTTATGGGATGGGCGGGCGCGTTATTTAAACGCGTTTTTTTGTTTTTTTTCCCCTGAGAGAGCACGAACGTCAAAGTTGTCGCGGTGAGGACAGTTTGTGTTGCCAAAAAATTAGTTAAACCGTCAACGTTTCGTCATATTAAGATGCTTTTGTAACATAAAACGATTAAGTTTGAATTCAAGCACATTTTTAGAATGTATAACCTGGCAAACTTAGAGTTACATTGACAGAAAAACGGGTTTGAACATACTTACTATCAGCTGAGGCGAATGCAGCGGGAAAAACAAGCTAGCACTAACGTAACGTCTGCGTCAGTAGCCGTTGGAGTGTCCTCTGACCGTTAAAAAACAGTTAAAGGAAAGTTTTGGTTAACATACTTTTAAATTGAAGGTTCGCTGGAAGCTTTGATTTACTGAGGTCCGCCTGATGTTACCAATTTAAAGAACGTCAAAATACATAATTCGCAAGTAAGTAACGTTGTCTCATATCCCTCAATTTCAGATACATTGTTTCCGGTGTTTGTTTTTTTTTTCGTAGACTTCAGGGTTTGCTGTCAACGTTAAATGGCTCAAAGATGCCAGCATGTAACAGGAACAATACCCAAGCTTTTGAGCATCTGTACAAAACAAACTTGATTTGCATACAAACTAGCTTATCATTCTCAAAACATCAGTACCTCTAAGCTCAGCAGACATAAATATCTATGCATATGAATATCAGCGTTATTCGCCATGAACTGTATATGTACACAAATAAGGAATTTAACTCTGGTTTTAAGTTTCTCACGATTTAACACACAATTCTACACAGAAAGGTTTCAGAAATATAATTATAGCCTAATATATAATACACAGTCTTTATTGACAAACAAGTATAAGGTTCTCTTTGCCTTTATTGATAACAAGTTTAAGGTTCAGCAGAGAAACCCTTCACAGAAATATGCATCACATATTTTCTGTGAGTTGGTCGCTTCAGTTTGTCATATAATCAATAATCTTCTCTCTTCACTTTAAATGAAAACAGGTAAAGTAGTACACTTAGAAAACACTTAGGGAAGAATTGTCTTTGTAACTGCATTGCATGATAACTTAAAAATATAAAATGATCTCAGCAAATGTAACAGAGCATAACATTTGTGACTCCACACAAACATACAGCAAGATAATGAGAAAACCTCAGATAAGGAGAGCTCTAGTGGTCTACAGGACCCATCAAGAAGAGGATTATTTAGTGATGTAGCAGTCCAATTTAAGAGACTGGTTTTATTCCACTACAACATTTAGATTTAAATTTGTTTCAGTTGCTCATAAGATGATGATGATGATGATGATGACGATGATGATGATGATACGGCAACAACCTCCATGTGTTTGCACATAATTTAAGTAAAACATTGTCAGCACCGTAAAATTTTACTCATTACAGTGGCAAAAAATATGTTGTGAGACTCAGTGCTAAACTGATGTTTTAAAATGAAAGGTTTAAGTGTCTATTAAAATTACAATACACATTTAAAAAATTACAAATTACTTCATTTGTAATATTTCCTAGTATTTTTCCAGTTTTGTGTCAGCCTCCTCATTTTATCTCTCTAGAAAATTTTCTCCACATTGAGGAGGAAGGCAGCAGGAAGATGACCCAGTCAGCCAAGACAGGACTTTTGCATCCTAAAATGACTGCACGCACAGAAGAGAGAACTCCTGTGATAGGTAAGAGAAAAATCTACTTATTGAAAAGAGGATTGGGTCACCCCAAAAAAACTAAGAACCATATCATGGGATAAGGAACAACCTTTCTTTTGCCAGAGGAAAACTCTGGTCCTCAAAGTTATCTGGTCAACCCACAAACCGAATTGCAGATGACCATCCCACAGGTCAAACTAGCAAAAAGAGACAAGGAAGACCTCAGACTAAAGCATGGATGCAAGGATCTATGCTGAAAAACGAAACAATATGTTTCAATAGAACAACTCCGAAAATAACACCTAACAGCCCAGTGAAGGACACACTCTTATGAGTATGTTTTAAATTTCTAAAAAGTATAAGGATGCCCTAAAATTTTGCTGCACAAAATAGAAAAGAGTTGAAAAATTATCAAAGGAACACAAGCTGGAATGATGTTAACTGTAAACAAGTCAAAGAGGAGCCAGCAGACCCTTAGACACATGAAATCTGCCATGTAACAAAGTTTGGGAATTGGGAGTTTGAGGGCCTGGAGGCATTTGATAGGGAAAGCTAGAGCCATGCTTAACTGTGCATTATGAGGAGACACCACAAGCTGAGGCAGTGGACAGTAACACACCTTAATTTCTACTCTGTGCCAGTCCACCTCAGATGAGTTTTATCCTAAATAAGCATTTCTGTTCATTGTTGATATGGTTTATGCTTTGCATCAAAGAGACTTACATTTGAAGAAGCAGCGATGAACTGTATTTACTGTCCCTGAGCTCTTGTGGTGATGTCCTTTACAACCTCAAGCCTGGTTTAAATGCAGTGCTCCCTGAGGAAAAAAAAATTACAGGCAGTCATGGCTTTTTTTTTGCCTTGCACCCTACCTGCAGAGATATCTCTGTTCCCTGCAAATGTACATTGAGAATTTTCAGACCATTTGCCCATGCAATTTTTCAAAGAGGGAAACATCAGCCAAGTTTTGCTTGTGAACAACTTAGCCTTTCAATGGTCCCCCATTCATACATAATCATTATACTGTCACCTGTTACAAATTAACCTGTTTACCTTTGAAATCTAAATCTAAACAAGTGTTTTTTGAGCATTTAAGCATTTTACAGCTTTCCCAGTCTGCACTGTCACAATTTTTTGAAATGTGTTGCTGGCATTTTAGTCAGAATAAGCACGGATTTTCAAATAACACAAAGCCGATCAATTTAAACATCAAAAATCTTGATTTTGTTTGTAATTTCTGAATTTATTGCTTTTTGTTGTTTTTTTTTAAAAATTGAATACAGTGCAAGAGAATTTGCAAATAATTGCATTTTGCTTTTTATTTACTTTTAACAAAGCTTTTTTCAATCAGGTTGGAATAAAGGTGGGCCACACATGACCAGCTTTCAGGTACTGGAGGTACATGAAGAACAGAAAGAAATGACATTGATAGTTCTCAAGCATTTTTTTTCAGGTGCTTACTGTTTTACACAGTGATCTACATTACAAATACTGAAAATTATGTTTTGTCAGCATTTATGAAAATCTGTGCTGTTGAAAACTTTTTGAAACACTTTTTGACCACCAACATCTGTTACATATGGAGAAGAAGCTCCAGTTGCAGCTAAAGGTTTAGTAGAAGCTACATAGTCAACTATTATGTTTTAGCTTTGCAGAATTGTTATCTTGTAAAATTTTCATTTACAAAAAACTCACATCCACGTTTTTGCCAGGGAGACATTCGATGTTCTTGAGTTGCACAAAAAAAAGAGTGTATAAAAATAAAAATGGTCTTTTTCACAAAAAAAAGGATCCCCAGGGGGGCTCGGGAAATATCTCAAAAGAAACACCTTCCTAAAAAATCTTAAATATAGAATCCCTGTGGAAGAACTCTGTGAGGAAGAAAACACAATTTCTGACATAACATTCATTAAAAAAATAAGATGATAAATTGATAAAGAAGATAAATTCCCTTTTAGTGTTTCAGAGTACTTTTGAAATGAATTATCTTGCTTGATCTCCCTATATCTCTTGTCTCTCTTTTTTCTTCTCTTCTCTCTTTTTTCCTGTTCTGATCAGAATATATATAAATACCTCTAGTTAGGCAGTCATCAGAGGAATACCATGCTCACACATTTATTTACACCCAGGATATGCATCACTAGGACAAGGGCCACAACCAAACCTGTCTCGGTCAATTCAGTGGGAATTGGTCTATTATTTTTATGTCCGCAATTACGAGGACAGAGCAGTAACTACGACTCCAGCCCAGATAACAAAGATATATTTAGTAGTAAATAATATTGACTGTACCTTTGTTTAAAGCTGGAATCAATACTTCTTAAAGCGTGTCCATTTTTCATTTAGCCGCGTCATGTCTGTGCGGAGGAGGGGCAGAGAGATGAATGGGTGGATTCTCTAATTCCCCCTGTTGCAGTTATCATAATTGTTGAACAACCACGGTTTTTAAAGATCGAGCTGGAGGAGAGGCAGGCCACACAAAGAAAGTTAATAGATTTGGAAAATTGAGATAGATTGCACAGCAGCCGATTTTGGAATGTTCTATCGGTGTGGCAGGCAGATGGACAAATATGATCCGAGGATGAGGAGGATGGAGGGGGGGTGCTGCAGCACGCAAACACAGGGTGGCAGAGAATGCATCCTGACAAATAAAGGTGTTGTTGTTTATCCTTTCCATCGAATGTGTGTGTATCTCATCGTCTGACGGGCGATAGCCGGATGCATCACAGTTTGAGGCCTACATCAGCTTTAGAGCAAATGAGTCGGCCAGCGAATTCTCCGTGTAAGGCCGCAGTAAAACAGCAGTAGTTCCTCTATTGAGGCACCAGGGGGAAATGGATAGCTGTGGAAAGGATGCTTCAGGGAATAGACGAGCTCAGGAAATGTCTCTCCCTCAGAAGTTCAGGCAATTTGTTAGAACTATGATGTGGAATAAGCCTGTGGTCAGTAGCCTATTGCATATAGAAAACATTTTTCATGACCCATTGTAAAGCAACATCATACCTCCTCCTCCTCCATCGTAAATAGTGTTATTCCAGATGATAGTGCTCCCCGTCTAAGACCTCTGACCCTGTCATTTGTCTGCTGACGATGGCTTTTAGAACCTCCTAAAGGACATTTTACAGCAGTGATTTATCCAGAGGAGCCTACATTTGTTTCATCCGTTTTGATACTGGTCATTGTTTCCACATTTGATGCATTCACAGGCTTTTCTGCTCCTGCTCCTTTGCCATATCCAATTTTCACCTTTCCTGTGTCCAATTTTCTCTAATATTCAGATGATTATGGCATGATGCTTTCCTCTCTTCTTTTCAGCATTCCACTGTTTTCCTCTCCACAGCTATTTTCCCCTGATTCTCTTTTACTCTCCTCCTTAGATTCTAACATATAGCTACATGATATAAATGTTTACACTGACATTATGTTTAATCTACGCAGATATAGATTCATCCCTTTGGCTGAGAGTCTGCAGCAAATCATCCTCAAATAAAACATGAAACCCTACATTTATTTACTCTTGCCTGTCCCAAAACCAAATGGCAAAAACATTTTCAATCTGCCCCCTTTGACAGACACTTGGTTATGTTTTAGGTTGCAGCCTGAGAATTGAATTACCCCATATTGAATCTTATAAAAGTCCAGTTGAGGGGATTTTCTTTTTGTGATGTAATATGAGCTATCCAATTTTCCTTGTATTTACTGTCTATATTTTGTCAATTTGGCAGAGGAACACATTGTGTGCGTTGGCGCTTGGTGTCACTGATGTCGTCACGCTACGGTGGTTTTGGTGTTGGCTGGCCTCGGAGGTCAGTGTGTGGGAAGAGATGGTGGCTCTGCAGGGCTTTGCAGCGGCTCTTGGCCTGTCCCTTTGGGCTCCGGCAGGCCCACATCCACTCCTCTTATTCATGAAGGGGTCAACACACGGGTCAAAACACACCGTTTGACTCCCCACAACACACTGGTGTGTGTGGGTGTAGATGAAACCGGGTATTTTGTGGGCCTTTGGTAAGCTGCAGCTGGTAGCGGCTCTTACATTCTCTCCCTCTCAAGTCCAAATGTGCCTAAAAGCATGGCTCACACAAAGGAAGGAGAGAGAAAACACCATTAAATTGTGTTGCATTGAGTGCTGAGAGTGGGCTGCCGAGTTACACACAAAGGGATGGAAAGACGGTGTTTATTCCCTATTAGTATCACCACATTGACAGGTTGGTCAAGAGGTAAGGAAGATTTCTCTCTCCCTCAACCACCTCTAATGCTAGCACTAAGAAACTATGCTGGTCAAGACTAATGTTTTCTCCACCAAGCCAGCTGCTATCGTTGTGACTTCTGGAGTGGATCTCTTGACCACGGTCTCCCTCCTCCTCTCATCCCACTGTAACCTCTTGCTCTCTCTGTCTCTTTAGTGGAGGGATAGAGATGTGGAGGGCGAGAGAGACTGACAGTGTGCGCTCCCCTGCTCAGTAAATATGAACTGCACCCAGCAGACAGACTCATTCATCACAGGGGAAAGAGGGGGGAAAAGGGGGTGGAGAGGCAGTGTGGAGGGATATAGAAAGGACTAAGAGAAATGTCCAAAAGACAGAGAGAGGGAGGGAAGAAGAAAAGAGGTGGGAGGAAAAGGAAGCGAGATGGAAAGAGGATGAAAGAAAGGAAAGTGTTCTGGGTGAAAGGAGTGGGAGAAAAAGATAACAGGCTGAAAAGGGGGAGAGAGTCTTGGATGATTGAAGGATAGATAAAGCATTGCAGATGTGCATGGAGAAGAGAAACCTCAAGCATGGGAAAGCTGATGAAATATCAGAGGACATTTTATATCTCATCACCAAGAGATCTTGGGTTGTGATGGCTGCCTGCAAGCATCTTATTATGAGGGTCTATATTAGTTTTGCTGCCCTTCAGTCTGGAAGCTCATGTCTGACACAGACTTGTTGCTTTTCACACTTTGACCTTTAATATGCACTTTATAGGGTATGTGCTTGGGTCTGGAGGTCATGTTGTATTATTGCAAACAAACATTTTGTATATAAGAGTTGCCGTGCTTGTTAGACACGAGGAAAGAAAATGTAAAAGTAATAGTTCTAAACTTAAATTATCATTATCAAGAGGTCTGTTACTGCAGGTTTTCACTTGGCTGGCAAATATATACAACTAATCCAACGAAGACTAAAACTAACAAAATGTTACACTGTCTAAACACTTTTAAACTAAAAAAAAACAAACGTAAACAGGGTATTTGATGGGGATTATTTTCAGTTGCAAATTAGCTACTCCAGTGAGAATTTTAAAGCACCAACTCAGTGTAATTTGGTTGGACTCAATCATTGTAGGTTAATATATATATATAGTATATATTTGTATTTATAGTTTTATACCAAGAGTACAGTTGAACTCTGTGGCACAGGAACAAAACATACCAGGCTTTGGCTACACTGGCAAAAATGGTTAATAGGAAAGAAATTGCAGCGGGTCAGTTTTAAGTGTATTGGTAGGACCTGAAAACTTCTTAATTTGGCATCTTCCGTTGCTGGTTTTTAAACTAATACTGCAGCCAACAGCACTGTACAAGATGTATCTGATTACTGAGAAGCATACAGTAGTTACTCTGTATTGATTATTTGCTCACTCCAAGTGGCAAGTAAATCAATTCAGCTTTTCCTGGTCTTATTCAAAGAGATTGTTCAAATTTAGCAATTTGTTTTCTTTGAGGTATTACACATAATTTACTTAAAATAGTGCCAGTCCAGCTCTTAGATATATGCGGAAATACTGATCTCCACTTGAGCCAAGATTTGCTCTGTCAAGTACCTTTAAAGTACTATATTTTGTTTTCATGCCATCACTTACAACTGCCTTTAAAATTTGCTTTTATTTTACTCAAGGTTTGAAAGTTCCATATGCATGCCCCATCGAGTGCAAGAAGACAAAAACAACAAGATTTCAGGAAAATCCTAAAGTCCTGTGCCCTTTCCGGTCCATGTCCTCAATTTCCATCAACTTCCCCCTCTTCACTCCCACCAAAACCACCTCCTCTCCATCTTTTTTCCACTCTGCAGAAAGACAGGAGAGAGGGAAGATGATGTGTGACAGATGCCATATTTCGACTTTCTGTCAGAGAGATTAATATTGACACAGTGTGTTTCTTACCAGGGGCTTCTTGATTGTGTGTGTTGGGCTTTGATTTCATTATCCTCTGCTCAGCCACTTTTTTCTTAAGAATCAGACAATAACAGATGTGGTGACTGAAATAGAGACACTGATATTGGAGGGGCTGAGTGAGCAAGTCATATTGCCGGGTGGGTCAGCCATCAGTCCTCTTTGCTGTGGAAGTGTGAACCCCCCGAGGATACCCAGAGCACAGAGACCCTTCAATTTTATCAACCCCTTCAGCTCGACAGTAGCATGAGCCGTAAGCTACTGTATAGTGTTAGTGTTGTTGCCTCATATATCTGTATGCTATACTGGTGTGGTAAGTTTTACCACCACAAGTCAAGGATACTCTCATGTACTTTCATTGTCATTTTCTACTCTAAGATACTAATTTAGTACACTTCAAGCATGTATGAAATGTTTTTTCCATTTATTTAGCAGATGTAGTCACTAAGTACTTTGCATTTTAAGACTTTAAAAACCTATTTGGTGTTGTGACTGTTACTATTAATGATCTCTTTTAGACTAACTTCACTTAACAACATTAAAAGCTACTTAAATGTGTCACCAATTAGGGATGCTCTAAATATCTGGCTGATAATTTTACTAAGAATATGAGGTGATGAATCTATTATTTTTAATATTCTGGTAATAGAATTTAGCGTATAATGTGGAACTGTTTTGCAATAACTGTGAACCTGGGATGTCACCTAAAACATGCAAAGTCCTGAGAAGGGATCGCTTACTTTCAAAAAATGTTTTTCTAAAGCTTGGTTGTATGGTTGTACTTTTGCACACAGGTTAAACAATATTAGTTTATTTTGGAGACTCTAAACATCTGTTTCTTGTTGTAAAAATCAACTGTTATCAATTGACAAAGTTGATCTCCATTGTACTCCACGAATTAGTGCAGGTGCTAGAAGTGTTATCAGTGTCAATTATTTTGTTGGTACCAATGTACAATGAACCAATTAGTTAATCTCTTTTGTTTAATTAGGTAAAAAGAGAAGCACTGACAGGAGCTGTGTATTTTTACTTTTAATACTCTAGGGGAAAGGTTCATGTGTTTCAAAGTAAGATTGAATGAGGAATATGTCTATAATCAGTGTGTTATATATAGTTGATGGTAGTTGGTACACCCCCAATTTAAAGAATTATAGATGAATCAGAATCAGAATGAGCTTTATTGGCCAAGTACGTTCACAGCATACAAGGAATTTGGTTTCAGCAGGTGGTGTCACTCAAGGAATGAACAGCAGACAATATGCAGAAATCTAAACATAAATAGTGGAAAAAATCTATCCACCTATAGATAGAAATATATACACCTGTGGAAAAAAAAATATACCTATGCAGAGAAAACAAATATATACACAATCGGTGCAAAGTACACAATGTAGTGCAAGTTGAATGTTTATTCAAGTCCTGTTAATGTGAATGTATGGCTATTAAACAGTGCAGCAGGTCCATAGATCAGCTATTTAGTAAAGTTATGGCAGTAGGAAAGAAACTGTTTTTGAGTCTGGATGTTTTTGTGTGCAGGGCTCTGTAGCGCCTGCTGGAGGGGAGGAGGGAGAACAGATTGTGTCCAGGGTGAGTGGGGTCTCTGATGATGTTCTCTGCCCTCTTCCTGGTTCTGGAGAGTACAGTTCCTGGATGGAGGGTTAGGGTTAGGGCTAACCCAATGAGAATTGATTGCCATTTTCAGATTTGCAGAGTAAACTACAATGACTTGTACAACTCTGAAAGGATCAATCTTTGTATGTGTTTGAATAAATCCCCTGTAATGCTGTTATGGAGATGAACACCAACCAAATGATAGTACTTCATTTGTTGTTTTTATGATGGTGGTGGAGTCCGCTGTTCAACACATTCAAATTGTTTCACAGTTTTTCCACTTGGTTGAAATTTTGTGACTGTAAGGGCCATAGTCCATGCTTAACAACATTTTCAGCCATTTGGTAATGATGCCCTTTTTGGAGAAATTATTTTTTTGCCTTTGCAAAGTAATATTATTCTAAATTCTTAAATATACAATCACTGTGTGTTGATAATAAAAATAGGAAGAAACATATCTCAGAAACTCTGGTATAAATGATATGTGAAGAGATCAGTGTCTAATAATGGTTCTAGGTCACACATTAAGCATACATAGATACATATGTATATACATATATATGTGTGTACATATATGATACATATGTACATACTCCTTTATAAACTGACATGATGATGTTTTCTAATTTTCCAGGTAGACAAAATAACAGCAAAGGAGATACTTTTTGAAATGTTGAATGATTTGACTCCTGAGGAGCTTGAAGAATTCAAGTCACAGATTAAGTTAGAGAGAGGTTTTCCACAAATCATTTGGGGGAAACAGAAAATGGAAAACACACTGGTTATAGTGAAGCTGATGGTGGAGACTTATGACCAAGAGTGTCTGGAAATTACCAAAAAAGTTTTGAAGGAGATGAACAGAACTGATCTGGTGCAGAGATTGCTAGATATCACCTCAGGAACCAAAGGTAAGTGTGAATAACAGAAAACTGTCACACACTCACATTTGACTCATTCATTTACTTTAACTATGTGAAAAATTGGGAAGTTAATGCACTTGGGCAACATTTATTTACAAGATGTTGGGGGTTTGTATATATAACAATGAAAAAAATCCAAATCCAGTCATGTAGCTCCATATCATTGTGACTGTTAGGTGCCATTTTAGATGATATTTAAAATATTCATGAAGCCTGAGTTACTTAAATCAGTTACTGATGGTCATATTTTCCCCTTCAGAGAAAAACCCTGTAAATGAAGAGCAGCTGTCACTGACCCAGAGAGTGAGTATGTCACATTAGTCTAAACTCAACTCAGCTTAGCTTTTATTCACTTTTTATTTACTAGATGAAGATGAGTTACACTGAACATTATCAGTGATGATATAAACATTTTTTTAAATTTCCTTCAAGAGGTTTTCTTGAAGAACTGAAGCTGATCAAGCTACTTAATGAAAACATTAGATCTGAAGTATCCATTGATGGTAACTGTTGGTCACAATTAATCAGGAATTATACTTGTTTCCTATTTTTCTACAAAAAAAATAGAAAGAAATCTGGGCGCCAGTTTAGCTCGATCGGTAGTGCAGGCATCCCATGTACAGAGGCTTAGTACTCAATGCGGCGGTCGCGAGTTTGATTCCGGCTCCGAGCCTTTGCCACGTGTCATTACTCCCTCTCTCTCTGTCTCCCCCTTTCATATCTGTCCTGTCAAATAGAGGCCATAAAAGCTCGAAAAAATAATAATAATAAAAAAAAGAAGGAAATCATGTTATTGAACAAAGGAAAATACATTTGTGTGTTTTTTAGATTTTATATAAGAAAAGATTAAACTAGTTTAGCGGTCACTAGATTAAAAAACACAGTGTTAAGAAGTGATATAACCAAGCAGTAAAGTAATGAACCTTCTTAAAAATAAAAAATCACTTGTAAATGGAGACAGAAGTTAGTTGCTCTAATGTTGATCAAATTTGTAGATGTTTGCACATAGTTTATCTATATAAAAAAGGTATGTACTGTATTTGCTCAAGCAGACAAATATCCAGTGTATTTTTATCTTATATAATATGGTTAATGTGAAAGATCTACATTAATGAAATATGAACTGAAAAATCTGTAATCATTCTATCTGAAAGATTACATTTTTGTCTTGTTGACGTTTCCTCTAAATCCACCAGGTGGAAAGCATGGTATCTGATGTTGAGCTGCTTTTGGCAACACTGACTGATTTAAGCAAACAGGACTTCGAGACATTCAAGGAGATCCTGATTCAAAGTTACATCCATGACCGTCGCTTATCATATGAGCTGGTGAAGACAACAGAAATGCAAGACTTGGTCTTTTTTATTGTGAAACACTTTGGCCGACAGTCTGTGAAGAAGATGAAAACAGTTTTAAAGAGTATGAACAGGACTGACCTGGTACAAAGATTGTCATCCGGAAAACCAGGATCTCAAAGTAAGTAAACAAAGACCGAAACATTTTAAATCATAAAGTTTCTCATAAGTTTCTAATCTGTCTTCTACTCTTTGTATTAGTAAAATAATTCTAATGTAAAGAAAAGACATTTGGTGTACAAATATACATTTTATGACTAATGTGAAATATAAAATATACATGGGAAAGGGGATGAAATATTAGTGAACAAAATTATATGTAACTGTTTCTCAGGTTTGAGCGTATTTTTTCTGTTGGTTTAGGGTTAGGGTTTTCTGTTTGTGTAATCTTTATTTACAAAGTAATATTACCTGATGTTAGTTACTCATTTTACTCTCTTTCTGTCTCTTCAGGAAAATACTCTGTGGATGATCAACCCACTGTGCTGATCCACAAAGTGAGCAATGTTTTACTCATCTGATCGTGCAGATTACAGGCTTAGAAACCACATCAACATTAATGATGATAAATTAAACTAAATTAATTATTTAAATGACATCTGATATACATACATCCCAACTCTCCCGGAAGTTCCGTGAGTCTCCCACATATTGATAGTTGCTCCCACACAAATGAGATACAGTCTCCCGGAATCTGTAGCGAGTGAGCAAGAGCACACACACTGAAGTGACTGTGTGTGTGTGACTGTCCATGCAGCATGTGTGTGTGTGTGTGTGTGTGTGTGTGTGTGTGTATGACTGTCCATGCAGCATGTGTGTGTGTGGTTCACCTCTCTGAAATGACTTTTTGCAGGTTGGGATGTCTGTGAATGGAAGGAATCTGCTCTAACAAACAAATGTATCAGTAGTTTAGGGGATCTTGCACCAAAACACAAAACAAAATATTTAAATGGCTGCAACAGTGACACTGATAAAGAGCAAAAAGATACATCATTTAATTTTTTCAGTAAAGAAATTTAAAATTTTCTGTCTTGTTGAATATTTGGAATTGTTTCAGGTGGCGACCATGGCAGCTGTCAAAGATCAGCTTTTGGAAATTTTCAATGATTTGAGTGATAAGGAGTTAAAGAACTTGAAGTGGTTTCTGCAGTTTATGTCCTTCCAGAGGAACATTCCATATATGTCATGGGACGACATGCTGAAGGCAAACACAAAGGAACTGGTGGATGTGTTGGTGAGGATATGCGGTCAAAAATCTGTTGATGAGACCATGGAGGTTTTCATAGATATGAACAGAACTGATCTGGTGCAGAGGCTCTCAGAGTCCAGCTCAGGATTCAGAGGTAAGGAGAAGATCACAACTTTCACACATGATGTAAAACAATTAATAAATGTGGATGCAATCTCTGTGTTATTTATTAAGTGCAGTTTATATAATAAAGCACTGCAACAGTGTACAACACTAAACTATATTGGCCTGTTATGTCAACCGTAATACCAGTTGAACTGACATCTCTCAGGTAATCTCAACAAAAAATGAGCAACAGAAACTTTACAAATGTAACTATACAAGAGATTAAAATTAGTGAATGATTTTGAAGCAGCTAATAAATTCAGTATAGCTGTGCATTTTAAAGTAACTATTTTTTGAGACATTAATCTGTTGAATTTGGCCCTTTTTTTCAAAATGTCATGTTGTTAAAGGTCTCTAAATATTTGGTCTTTAAAAACATTCTTATTTGTTAAGCCACATGTCTTTTTTTGGCTCTTTGAATTTGTGCAGATTGAGCTCATTTTCACCAGGCTTGTGTTGTATGGCTCAACTGGATTTTAGCTTACGATGTCCAGATAATTTTATAAAAATCTGTAGGCGGTGTGTTAACACAAATTGATCTCTTATCTTGAACAAAACTTGATCCAGAGCAGGTCAGGTTGTCAGTTTAAGTGGTACACCCAAGAATGAACTATTTCACCCTCATAAGATAACCCAGAGTTAAACCAAAAGTTACCTTGCTGACTGCAGATCCTGCTTAGTAGTACAGGCCTCTGGTTTCTTATTGTGCCGTCTCCCTACATTTAGTTCATACAACTAAAATTAAAATGTCAAACTCAGGACAGTTACCCAAAGGCTACACATTGTGTATTTATCTTAATTTTTACATGATTGAGTTCTTCATATGAGTGTCAGAAAAGATGGTCATCAAAAATAATGATCCAACATACAACTAAAATAAACAACAAACAGCACAGACGAAGTATACAATAATACAACATTAACACATCAGTGCTCAAAAAGTAGTCCTGTGAACTCAGGCGAGATACATCAGCAAAGATTACTCAAAAAGCAGATTGCCTCATAACACTTTGGCCTTGCATAACCACTCAAACATCTTGCAATCATCTGTCCATCATAGATCTGCTTTTTGCATTTCATCCAACAGCCACTGTTGTTACAAGGTTTTTCTTTTGCAGCAGGATCATCATCTGGAGCTTGTGGTGGGAGTCCCACAGAGGGAGGTAAGTTCCCATAAGGCACTTAACATAAAACAAAATGGCAAATAATATCAATTTAACTTAGACTGACAGTTCATAAGTTATTTAATTTGTAGTCCAGCCTAAAAACTTTTAACACACAGTTGAAAATGATTTTCCCAGTGTTCTCAGTGGTAGCATCTCAGGAGGGGGGGGAATGGACTCAGAAGCAGATACACAGAAGCAGGCTGGTAAAGTGAAAAAACTTTATTGAGATTAAAAACTGCTGACAGGCTGACAGTTGAATCAACAGAAGTACAGACAGGTGATCAAAACACAGGTAGCAAAAAGCACAGGAAGCCAGAAACATGAACTGGGATGTAAACAGACAACCTGAAAAAGGGAGGATAGGCAGTCTAGTGATTGGTAGTGAAGTTCCTATAGACAAGTCCTGCCACTCAGCAGCCATCTTGGTCAGGCCTCAACCAGTTTTTTGGGATTTAAAAGACCAGGCCATATCTAAATGAATAGAGAGATGACAACTGCTGCACTCTCAGTGGTCATTCGAATATGAATTGGATATATTAGTGTTTTTACCCCAAAATAATGTCTAAAACACATTTTTTTTCATTGGCTATACCTCTTCTACGCATACAATTTCCTGACACAAATGTTTTTATGGTTAAATCCAGACAGAGCCAATGAAAGAGACTGTGCACTATTGTCAACATTAATGTCCAATACAGAAAGCTTTTGCTAACCTGAATGCTATGTTGCTAAGTCAATACTGTTTACTGTGTCTACAAAAAGATGAT
>JAUZTA010000030.1:8165549-8188740 GCA_034780835.1 Ctenochaetus striatus | reverse complement strand
CCTAACTATTTGAAAAAAATTATTTATTTAAAATCATTTAAAAATGCTCTTAAAAGGTACCTCATCAGTCAAACCATGTACTATCAAATATAAGACATTTATGTTATACAGTGTATTATTGGTCTTGTCTTTGTCTTTTTCCTTCATAGCAAACCAGGACATTTGGTCAACTTTTTGTTAATATCATAGGAGAAAAAAGAAAGTGGAGATGACCGTGAGGGCAATGCTTATTCTGTCCTTGTCTAGACAGAAAGAAAGCAGACAGATGACATCAGAGGGTCACATAATTTTCATAACTTTTCATCCTGCTTCTTAATGTTCACCCCAACGACTCTCTCCCACTACATTTCTTTTTCTCTCTGTCGCCCTGCCTCTGAGTTTTATGGTGGCTGCTGTTGTTTCTCATAAATTTAACAACATAATATATATTCTCTGTGAAATCGTTTTCCATTCATAAATTCACCCCTCCATACCCTTGTATTCCGTCTTGTGCAGCCCTATCTGAAGAGCTGGTCCCAGGACCTGGGTGTGCCCATCCTGTCAGTGGACTACTCTCTGGCGCCTGAGGCTCCCTATCCAAGGGCCCTGGAGGAGTGTTTCTACGCCTACTGCTGGGCTATAAGAAATCACCACCTACTAGGTATATTCACATCGCATTGCACTGTTTGCACTGGATTGCTGACTGTCTAGTTCATCCTTTAATGTCATTAGAAAAAATTTTCACAGTTGAAATGATATAAACTCCAGGCAGCTAGAAGAAAGTGGTTTATTAGAATAAATGAGCAGGCACAACAAAAAAGGTAAAACTCACTTTTAGAGCGAAGGTGCCCCATGGACTGCTTCTGTGAATTTTCACCTACATCCCCTATATCTCTCAAGAGGATTCATTCATCACTTTGAAAGTAATCATGTTGCAGCATGATGTTGTGCACTGTGCCGGTTGTTTTGCATTATCACACAAATTGTGATGCTCAATATGCAGCAAGATAACAAAGGACATCTGGTCGGTTTGAAGTCCATCGGATCACTGAAGCACAACAGTGTCAAATTAATAGTGATGACAGTGTAATATGTTAGTGTTGTAGTACAAGAATCCAATAACACAGCCAAGAGGCAGACAATAAGACAAAAGCCCCTCACAGCAGCCACATATTCAGCAGTGTTCAAGGGGAAGAAAGAGATACTCCTGCTTGATGTGTCGCACTTTTTTCTCAGCAAAGTGGATTTGCAGGGAAAAAAAAATGGTGCTCTATTTTTCTCTGCTTCCCCATTGAATTCTATTTTGTTTCTTACCTCTTTCCTTTCCTTCAATCATCACTGTCCTACTTTCGTCTCTTCAGGTTGGACAGGAGAGAAAGTGTGTCTGGCCGGTGACAGTGCAGGAGGCAACTTGTGTGTGACAACATCGATGCGTGCTGCAGCCTTTGGTGTGCGAATGCCAGATGGCATTGTCGCAGCCTACCCGGCCACCCTGCTGACTGCCTACGCATCACCCTCTCGTCTGTTAACACTTATGGATCCCCTGCTACCGCTCAGTGTGCTCTCCAGGTGTCTCAGCGCCTACGCAGGTAGGAGTGTGTATACGTTTAAATAGAAATCTAGCCAGCATTCTTTGGCTGGTAAAATGCAGAATTATGTTTGGCAATATTTTCCTTTTTTTTTTTTTAAGTTTTTCTGCATGTCTCTGCCAGCTGCTACTTCACTTAAAATATACTTTTAATATAACAGTCTTGACCGTAGTTTCAAGTTTAACATAAAACAATTAAGAACATTAATTTGTGCTACTTTGTGAAATAAATGAGTAAGTTAAGCCAGGATGTTTATTTTCTGAAGCTGTTGTCATTGTTAGTTAACCCTTTTTGCTCTTTTTACCTATAATAACCCTTTGCACCATTAAAAATGTCTTCAAACTACGTACCCAGTCTGACTGGCAGCTAAAATATTATGTACGAGTTTTCAGTTTATGATTAGGAAGCAAGCAGCTTTGACAACAGCTTAAATGATTGATTAGAAAATTTAAAGAAGACTTTGTGCCAGCGAATCAATTATCCAGCTGTTGTTTGCAAAACCCATCTTTTAGTTTTAGGGCAGAAATAATGACCATATTTATCACCTTGGATCTGACAGTTGTCATAATTCCTCATATAAGACACAATGTGTGTAGTATTAAAAATTGTAATCCTAAATCTCTGTGGTGAAGCATAGATGTGTTGTATTGTGTCTGGAAAGCTTCTCTAATAGCTTAATTTATTTGCGTGTGAATTGTTTTTCATTTTTTTTCATTAATGCATCTAAAAAGCAGAAGAAGCTCTTAGCAGTCTCTTGATAAACTGTTTTCTCACAAGAGGAAGAATACTTCAGTAATTGGCCGTCCTGCTTTGCCTTTCAATAACTGAACTAAAACACTGCACATTTTCTATTCACCCCTACTGTCATCACTCTGTATTGCTGTCTGTAGTACAAATTGCTGTCTGCAGTATTGAACCCACTCTTAGTGGTTAACTATCCTATTATTTCTTTCCTATGATTGTTTTCCCATCTTCACTGTTGTTACTCATTAATGCTTGTACAATAATAACACAAACACTTTTAATCTTTGCTGTACATCTATCTTTTACCCGCTAACCCCTCCTCTGTGACTCCTTCTGAAGGCAATGAGCCGCAGGCAGAGATGCAGGTAGAAAGAGTGAGCACGCTGAGCCTGGTGAGGAGAGACACAGCGCTACTCCTCAGAGATTTTCGACAGGGAGCCTCCAACTGGATCCACTCTCTGCTGGACCCCAACAGAGCCTCAGCCTCCTCCGGCACAGCTGCAGAGGCGTCACCAGGAGCCACTGGTATACCGCTGACAGTGACTGTGTGCATTTGTGTGTTTGTGCATGCGTGTGCAGTCAGATGGGAACGTTAGATAAAATGTGGGTGTTAAAAATGTGTTCTGCTTGGCAGTCGTTGTGTTCAAGGTTTTCCATAGATACAATCTGCTCGTCTTTGATCGCTTCTATCTGCTGAAATATAGAGTTCAGATCCCAATGTGGGTGGGAGTGTGTGCACCGCCCGCGTGTTCAGTGTCTTCATTAAGCCAATTTATTTAAGTGTTATGACTGCCTTAGCACTAGCTGTCCAAAAGTTCATTACCATATGGAGGAGGTTATCGACATGGATCCCCTTTATTCGGCATTCGACTAACCAATTATCACTTTATCCCCCCCTGTTGGGTGACACTCCTGTAGCCCCATTGATATCAATCTTTTTAGCAGCAGGGCTTTGACAGTAATTGTTAATTGTAGCCAGTGTAAATCTGGTGGTGACTTGTAATTTCCCTGGTGTCCCCTTAGCTAGGTGACACCCCCACAGCTGCATGCCCAAACTAATGAGAATGTCATTGGTGGGTGTACATTATTAAAAGACCATCATGATGCTGAGGTGGTTCATTACTGAAGAGATGGGAGAATAGTAGCACTTTGTAGAGAGGCCAGCCATGACCATTCTTACAGCTGTGTTTTGACGGGTGGCAGCGGGCGGATGATATCACCATGACAGCGCTATTTAAATTTCCTCCACCCACTTCTTCTCTCTTCTTCTTGTTATATCCCAATTTGCATTTTAGGCTTTTAACTGTTGGCTGTCAACCAGAGGACGTATGATAAGTGGAAACAGTACAATAAGTGATACTCCAGTCGGTGTAGGCTGTGCTGTGTTCTCCAGCAGCTATTAAGCCAAAATAAATTTCAGTTGCCTCTTTATACAATATATACTGTTCTTTCTGCTTGGTGGGTATTCCTTAACGAACCGTTTTTATTTTTGTTTTGCCAAAAGTCTCCTTAATCCCTCCTTTTCCCTCTGTCTCCATCTTGTTTTGCAGACACCATGAGGAAGAGCATCTCAGAGGCATCCATCTCCTCTCCTCACGCTGACCCCCCTGTACGCTCAGAGCCTTCAGAATTCCCTAACAGGAAATTATCTGTGAAGAGCCGGACTTGCCAAGACTTGGGATCCCACAACAATTCCACCTCTCTCGGAGAACCGTTGCTCTCTGAGCGTGCCGTATGTCACACTTGATCCTGTTTACATAGAGATTAGCCTGCTCTCAGTTCATGCTCTTTCCGGAAGATGTTAACAGTGTTAAACAGCTAGTGGGCCGTTAGTGGTTATTGTTGTGGGAATTAAAACCCCCTGATTAAGGAAAGGTCTGTAATTTTGAGATGATTATTGCTCTATTGCAGTCAGGAGAAATCACACTGGCCTCATTTCTGTGAGCAAGTTATCTTTGCTCTCATTCAGCTTGCTTTCATCAGATTTAGCATACAGTTGTAGCCTTTTCATGAGGTGAACAGTTTATAAGCATGGGGATATTTTGGCCCTCTGTCATACAATGCTCTACACCCTGCAGTGATGTGCATGTTTCTGCTCCTTGAACTTAGATGAGATTATGTCACCCACGCTTCATGAACAGATTTGTTCAGAAAACGCTGACTAAATATCAAAACTTTTGGTCGTGCGAATACTGGCAAGGTAGGAGATTATCCTTGCGTGTATTTATACTCCAGCAGACTGGATTAGTGGCTGGCTTGGGAAAAATAGTAAGCAGAGGTGATGTAAGATTTTAAATACGCTTTTCCTCCTTGAAATCAGGATCGTTCAGCCAAGACTCTCAGGCAATGAGCCAAAGTTTCTAGAAGATTTTTACAAGGACAAAGTGCTCTTTGTGTGTGTGTGTGTGTGTGTGTGTGTGTGGTGTGTGAGTGTGTGAGTATTTCAAATCAAGTTTGTTTTGAAATAGTTTATGCCTTTCTTGAAATTACCCTGTTCCTTGACCGCTCACTGCTGTCTAATCTCACCTGAATTATTTCTTGTCTCTTCTTTTATGCAGCCAGAAGATGTGAATTTCTTCCTCTCCCAGGATGCAGAACCCTCCGTGCTCAGCAACATGTCCTCAATAGCCATACCACCCCCTATTGGAGAGGAGGGATCAGAGCTGGAGCCCCAGAGGGAGTTTCCCCTCGGGTTTGAGCCATTGCGCACAAAACAGCTGAGTGAGATGAGGGTGGATAGCTCTCCAGTTGTCAAGGATCCTTACTGCTCTCCTCTGCTGGCTCCTGATAGCATGCTGAAAGGGCTGCCACCTGTACATATAGTGGTAAGAAGAAGCACCATTTGCAATAGTTACCGGGATAAAAGTAAAGTAATTAAAATAAATACACGTAGGTCAAATTTTTTTCAGTTTAGTGTCAGACTGTCAATCAGAGCTTCGTGGCCTTTTTCATTTTTACAATGGTCTTCATTTGATTGCTTATATAATCACCTATTAGACGACTGCTCATCATTTGGTTGTTCAGTAGGTTTAATAGTCAGTAGATATCATATTGTTGGAGCATGCAGGAGCAGAGCAGGATTAGGGAGTGTTTGTTCATGATGGAGAGGAGAAGGGAGGGGCAGAAATGGGGTTGCTGAGGTAAAGCAAGTCAGCCTCAAAATGTCAAGAGATGGAGTACCAAGGACTTAACACTGCTTACATTGTTGTTTCAGAGTAAGACAGTGTGTGATGGGACAGAAGGGAGAGCTTGATGCCTGCTCTCTCCTGTGAGAAGGGTGTTAATATTAAAATTAAGAAATTGGTGCTGATTTTAAAGTGGCTAGGGTGAGTCAGCGAGAATGTAAAGAAATCAGGGACAAAAGAGCCTGGGACGCTTGGCTTCCTTTTCTTCATCCCTTAATTAAGATTCTTGACATGTCTGAAGGGAATCCTAATTTGCTGTTCCCCATTTCCACCCCTTCCTCTCGTTTCTTCTCTCTCCCCTTTCAGGCTTGTGCACTGGACCCCATGCTGGATGACTCTGTGATGTTTGCCAAGCGTTTGAGGAACATAGACCAGCCTGTCACACTGTGTGTGGTGGACGACCTCCCCCACGGCTTCCTCAGCCTAGTGCAGCTCTCCAAGGAGACGAAGGAGGCAGCCAACGTCTGCGTGGAAAGGATCCGCACTGTCTTCACCCAGACAGACACACCTCCCGAGCCACGCAAGCACCGCAAGCTGGAACGGACCGATAGGGGTGTATTGGCCTCTTCTGGGGAGGCTGATTCTCTCTTCGTCGGCCCTATTGAGGGGGTAGAGCTAACAGCTGGGAAAGGGGCTAAAATTGCTGATGGGGAGGACTTAGTTGCTGTGGCAGCCCAGAATAACACTGACGCTGGTGGTATTGGGCCTTAAATAAGGTTAGATTAAAAAGGAAGGACTGCAGTCACCCAGGGAGTGAAGTAAGGAAGACTAAATGAAAGTCAGAGAGATTTAGGCAGTGGAATGCCTAAAAAGGAGAGAGAAAGTATCCTCAGAAACAGAATGGGGGGCTGGGGGGGGATTCTAAGAGATTGCATAGTTTTTTAGAGACAAAACAAAGAGGAACATTGAAATACAACTTCCTCTGCTTAACAATTCCTGCCATTTGTCTGTGCACCATCATGCACCAACACAAATCTGGCAGACAAAACGTACACACCCACAAAAGAGTCGTGTTTTAGAATAAATTGGTAATTTAGACGCTACTTAGATCAAAGACAAGCACTCACCCACACAGGCAGCTCACATACTTAACAGATATGCTGTTAGGCAGCAGAATCGCAGACATAAAGCAGCGCAGAAGATTCTTGAGACGAGGTCTGAATGGGTAATTCATCCTGACCAAGGCAGTCATTTTAGGCCCTAATCAGACAGTGGTCAGCACACTATATGCTTCTGCATAGACTCATCCCCATCGAAACGGCCACTTGTCCTTTAGGGAGGCGCTCTAAATCACACTTAATAACTCCACATTGTGTTCTCCATTACGCTAGTTTGGCAGTCAATACTGCTCACTTTGTGGATAGCAACTCTGTTGACTCTCCCAAATAGAATTATAGAGCTAAGACACAACAGACTGAAAGGCTCTAAACTGGATGAATTGATTCACATGTTTGCTGAGATTCTGTTACAGTTTTTAATCATAGTATTTACCCTATGCAACAGTATGATTTTTTTTTTATTTATATCTTAATTTCTGCCGCTGAATCATTACTGATTTGTCTGTTGATTCATACACTATATTGTTTGTTTAATGTAATCTTATGCTGTTTATTCCACATTTGTGAATGTGCTCAATATTTACCTCTGCTTCTTTGACACAGATGCCCTGACATCCAGGCCTTCTAATTAATCTCATATCCTACCCCCCAGTAATTTAAACTGATGTGATGCAGAAAGTGTAGAGTATTACACAGGGACACAGTTCCCTCTCTAGATGCTGCCTGTTTTAGTGAAATGACAAATGCAGAGATTGCATTATATTGGATTGTTCAAGTGAAATTTGCGGAGATGTACTGAGATGCATCATTTTCTAGAGACAAGCACTTGGTTGAAAATTTGGTTCCTAACTTTATAAGTCATTTAAGAACAAATCTAGCTCTCAGATGTCTGAAAGAGACAAAGTGTTTTTTTTAAATCATAAGACTGGAAGTAATTGCTTGAGGCTCTCTCTCTGCAGAGGTAGCATAAGAGATGAAGGGGCAGTAAAAAGCCCACCCTCAGCTGTCAATACACATTCTAATCTCCACTACGTTGGTTTCCTCTCATGTCGTCCCCATTTCTCGCCAGGATATTTTGCTAACACTACTTTTCTACAAGTATAGAGCCTGACCAATGCCAGATTTTCAGGTCCGACCATATCTATGCCAATATGATATATCTGTGGTAGACCAATATTGGTCAAACTTTATTGCTGTCGGGCTCCAGTGTCAAAGTACCACGCTCCCAGGTCCAGGGTATTTCCTGCCTGACAATCTGTTTCTACAAATTGGAGGCTTTTAGGCAACGCTCCAGGACCCTGAGCAAGAAAATAAATACCGTAGTATGAGTGCTGTGTAAAAGCCACTGAACTTGTGTTTGGCCCACTGAAAGTGGCTGATGTTCCAGATTTCTTTGCTCCCAACCATCGCATTTGGAGTTGATTTTGTTTTTTGATAACCTGAGGAGACTCCTCCGAGCATGTTGCCACCAAAGCACTTTGAAGTACACAAAATTGTCCTTCGGAGGGTCAGTCCCTCGATCAGGTCCAACTAAATATAGTTGCCAACAATGCTGGCACTGTCCTGCCCTTGCCTGGTAACAGGGCCGGGGTTGCCAAGTCTGTAGAGAAGGGATGCTGTGTGATGAATAGGATTTAACTGAAGCCCGGAGTGCAAAATCCTCCCCCTGTAGAAGAGCAGGATTTTCAGCAGCAAAGTCATGCTACAGGATTAGACCATGCTCAGTTCTGTCAGCTCGCAGTACTTACTGCAATATTTTTAGTCAGATTGATGGAGAAAACCAGGGCCGTGAAGACGAAGAAAGTAATACACTCATCCTCTCTGAGATGTTGGGTCGAAGTTTGTACTTGCTTTACTAGCCGCTGTTTATGCTCACTCTGCACTTTTATAGTAGTTGATTTGTCAATCCGTGCAAGTGTATTTTAAGCTTTAGCTTGTCTATATGTTTTTTCCCTTTACTTGGTGCCTGTATGTGTTGCTGAAGTGGAGTCTGCATGTGTTCACTCATGGGATCACACCAGTGTCTGTGGTGTGTGAGAAACGTGAGTTCACATGTGTGCGTCCGTGTTGTTTGTCATGTGTTCATTTAAAGACAGGAATGGCACTTTACATTCAAGAGACTTTTTTTTTAATAGTATTAATCTTCTGTCATCTGTTCTTGATGTAGTCCCTCTAAAGGGACACCTCTTTCGTCTCTGACATACATTGACTTCTTCATCAGTACTAAAACACAACCACCTATGAAGCCGAGCAGGGTTGACTGGTCATTAGCACTTTGTTTTATAAATTTATGAGTATGTGAGCGACTAAAAAAATGTGTCAAATTCTCCCACTTGCAGTTGATAACCTCTTTATGCCTGTCACCGTTGATGACCACTCACCCACCAGGCTAACCTGAGTGCAGGTCATAGACCAGAGATCTGTTTTGCAGAGTTGGGTCGCTGTTTACTTTAGTTTCATTGATTTCTAATATTTTTGCTGTTCTGCTTCTGTGCTGCCTGCAACTTAGGGCTGATTAGATTTAGTATTGTTTCAGCGAGTGTTGCTGCTTCACAAATCGTCTAATAGTTAATGAACAACTTTATAATCACAAATTGTCCTTGTGAGTTACAAATTAATTGTAATGTTTCATTGTAATGCTGCTTTTTTTGACAGCTTGTTCAACTGTTAGGTTGTACAGCATACCTCCACAGTTTTACTCTTCGAAAGCTCACTTGAGATTTTCTTTGCCCTAGGCTGATTTTCAGTAAAGTGAAATACAATGTGCAATGCAAAGTGCAATGCTACTACAAAACGTGAGCCAGCTGCTCCAATGATTAGGTTTCATATCCCCGATTTCAAAAAAAGTTGGTACGCTATAAAACATAAGTAATCAGAATCTGAGTTTGACATACACACTCAATAAAACAGTGGAAATTCATTCAATTTCATGTTGAACCTCAGCACCTTCACTGATTTTTGAATGACATACCAGCAATATATATTTGAAACAAAACACTGGGAAAGTTGTGGATCTGTACCCTGGCACAAAAAAACAAAAAACACTATATTTCTTGAAATCACTATATTTCTTAAGGAAACTTTAGAAAACAAAATTCCAATGCCAGGTTCTTGTGAACTCTTAGAGAGGAGCAATAGAAAACATTCTGACTAGAAACAATCTTTTCACCTTGCAGCCGTCTGACAGCAGAAGTATCTGCTGCATTACCACCAGACTAAAAGGCAGCTTTTGTTCTCAGGCTGTGAGACTTTTTTAACTCATCTTTCACAACAAGATGAAAAATAGTTATTTTTTAGTAATATTCACATCATTTTCTGTTTTAAGAAGTAGCTTACAGGGGCTAGTAACTGCATGTCATTATACAACCATGTTTTGTAAAATGATGGCTGAATCTGAAATGCTCAAAAAAAAACGCCTGTTTAACAAGTTTATTAGTGACAGGTGAGATCATGATTGGATATGACAAAGGCATCCAAGCCCAAACCCTAACACTGGGATCCTGGACGCTAAACAGTTTGTTTATAAGTTATTGCATTCTGATTTATTTATGCCTAGCACAGCGTCTGAACTGTTTTGGAATCGGGGTTGTAGGCAAAGCTGTTACACACCAGCATCACGTCATATTTGTTTTCAGTCTGTGAATGTGCGATGCTGTTCACTGTGGTGTAAATGTGTTTGAATCACCTCAAGGTTGGACATGGCTACCATACACCAGCCCACACACACACACTGCAATACTTGTTCTGAGGTAGATATAACAAGATTCTTGTAAATGTAGTTCTTTCACAAATGCATCAGCGCATTAGATCGACCTCAACCACTCGATAGAAATGTTTCCTAATGTCAGACACTCTATAGATAACCTCCATGTACAGTTAATGTTTTAGTCTGAACCAAAGACTGCAGCTAGAGTCTTGTTACAGATGCGCTGTCCTTTTTTTCTTTCAGTGTTTGCTGTTAACTGGTATTATTGAAGATGCAGGTGCTAGCAAGTGTCATAGCCTGTCTGCACTCCATATGCAAATTACGCTGCACTGAAAAATGTATTTCTGATGTAGAATATGATCAGCCTTTTTTAAAAAAGAACAAGCCATAGACTGGAAACAAATGCTGTTTTAAGTTTACTTGTTTGTTTTTTTTAACTTTTGTTTTTAAATTTTCTTTCATCAAAACACCACAAGTGCAAACCTGTGAATAACAAAAAGAATGTATATTAAACATTGTATGATTCATGTAGATATATTTACTTTCAGAATCGTTCATCTGATTGATTGATTGCTGATTTATTGATTCGACTGCATTTTCTTTGCAGGTTTCTGTAGAATGTTATGACTCAGTCGCCATGAGTAGGCTGATTTTTTTTTCCTTTGTTGATTTTTATCTAAATAAATATATTCTCCCATGAACCCGCCGCACTGTCGTGTTCAAGCTCATGAATTAACCTTTTCTTGGATTGATCAAACTAAAGGTTAACCACAAGTCACTGAGAATAAGAGAAAGGGATTGTAATTTAATACAGAAGGGTAGATATTCTGATGGCTTTTGACTTCTTTTTGAACGATTATGATTTATGATTGCATCTGTGAATACAAACAACTCTTAATGGAATTTTACTAAATTCTTGAATCAGTCAAGACTTGGGGAAAGGTCAAAAACAAAGTTGACCTTTTTGTAAACATAAAAAGTGTCAGATCAAATCCAAAAAATGCACAATGCAGGGAGCTCACTCAGATATAATCTGTTTATCTCTATACTGAGGAAGAAAATTACCAGGTTCTGTTTACATATGCATTTAAAGCAAATTTTTAGGCTACCTTTACAAAACATCTGAAACAAATGTACTTTTCACTGGATCATATTTATCTGATAGCTAAAGTTTGTTTGCAGCATAAGAGTAAATACATGAAACATGGAAACTACCCAACATTTTACATTAATAATCAGTGGCTCCACTTGGCTCAGCTACAATAATAAAGTGTTTAAAATCAAATAATTTTATGTCATGCACTTTTTCTGAATAATTCTGAATAATTCATAACATTTTGTTGATATTTCTGCATTGAGTTTTGAATGCAGGCTCTTACTGTTAACTGCAACAGCATTTCTCACTGTGTTGACCCCCTGCTACTTAAATTTCAGGGATCTGATTAGGCCACTTTTCCCACTGCTGTGTTTGCATGGACACACGATTACAGTGCAATTTTTCAACAAAATATAGCAGCAATACAACATATAGGTTATTAGATCCCATTCCTGTTGATAAAGCCTATATCGTGCTGATTAATGTTGCAATAATTTGAGCCGGGGGGGCCAGGCATCATCTGTCTCGGTGCTACTTCATTAGAGGTGTATGACCTCTAATGAAAACATGATTGCAATCAGCGATGGCATTTTTAATGTGTGGACATGTCGCATTCACAAAAAAGCACGAGCGGAACCGGGAACGCGCACTCCCCCCGCGTCCTATCCACACATTCACACACACACACACACACACACACACACACACGCACACACAATCCGGCATCAGCTGCTGGAGGGGGGCCACAGGGATTGAAGGGACCGGCGTGCACGCGACCGGTTCTTCTCTCACCCCTCTCTCGCGCGCTGTGCTCCACAGCCGTCCCTCCGTGCGCGCCCCCGCTCAGAGACAGGCTTCAGAGAGCCCGGAGAGCAGACGAGCGACAGCGGGGGAGAGAGAAAGATGGAGGTGAGAGTCGGGGAGAGACTCCTGTGCCTGGCGGTGCTGTCCAGCGTCTTCTGCGTGGATTCAGTCCTCGGGAAATACGTCAAAGGCATCGTCAACACCAAAGAGGTGAGCGCTGTTTTTTATTTTATTTTATCTTTTTAAAATTTCCTCTTTAATTAGTTGCGACAATGACACCGCCACAGACTGAGAGCGGTGTGGGGAAAGGGACTCTACTGCGTATCCGCACGCAGGTGCCTCTGTGGCGGACTGTACCGCGGGTACACGGAGAGGCATTGGTCTATTCACCGTCAAGTTGCCATGGTCATTTACACCCCGCCATATGAAACACACACACCTCTATCTGCCTTGCAGTTGCGCGCCATCTGCGAGTGTGTCATCTGTGGCGTATTTTACCCTCATTATGATGGTCTTTGGCATCGTTGAAGCCCCGGCGAGCGGTCCCCCGACAGTCCTCTGCTACCCACCGAGCCTCCAGTCCAGCTGTGGCTGTGTGTCTTTAAACCAAGATGCAGATCGACGTGCGTGGTTTTATTGTCGCGCTTGAATGTTAATTAGCGGCGGAAATAACAGTTTATGAGCGGAGCCGTTACAGGTGTGCGTCATATGGCTTCTGGGGCGCAGCGTTGGGTCTGTGTTGGTACTTGAGAAAAATGACTCAGTCCAGCCCCGGTCAGAGGGCTTTCTTTCTTTCTTCCTTCTTTTTTATTTTTTGTCTTGAGTCTGTTTTCCGACGGATCAACATCGACATCATCGCTGCTCCTCAGAAGGTCCGCGAGTTAAAAAATGTGAACTGTGCAGCTGGGCAGATACTGTCGCTCCGGGTCGTTTGTAATTCAGGAGGCTACCACCTGCTGTTCCACATGTCTGCCTGCCATCCGCACGAGTTTGTGGATCAAGTTTGACACACATGAGTAGTGCAGCAGGACCGTCTACCATTTTGTTGTGAGTTCAACAAGACAGGCCACTATGCAGACAAAGTAGCCTCCATAACAGCGCTGTCAAATAGATCTTAATTTAAATGACTCACGGTGGGTTGAGAGATTATGGTAAATGTGCTGGAATTTCTGCAAACACAGCAGAGGAGGTCAGGGTGTTTACCTCTCTGAAACAACAGGTTTCATATATCCTTCAGTCTATGAGGTCAGAAACAACAATTACAGAATGTTAATGTTAAAAAAAATAAGCTAAACATAAAAAAGAATACATTAAATACCAAAACAGTTTCCTGGAACATCATGTGACAAGCACTGATCACTTGTTTTGCCTGATAATTTTAGCTTACTGTGACCGAAACAATAAAAAAGCTGCAAATATTTCACATTTATGCTCCATGAATAAATGATCAAATTGATATCATTCGCTGAATTGTTTATTCTTTATCATTAGCACCCCAGCTGCAGTCAGCCAGCGTGCTGTTGCTCTGTTCTGCTCTGGTCTCAATGTGATGGAAAGCAGCATGCATGTGCAGAGACATGCCTGCATTGAATTGCATTATAAATATTTTGCAGCTACTGTGTGCACTCGAGTGTTCTGTGTACCAGATTTTCATATGTTTAAAATGAAAATGTTCTGCAAAAAAACTTAGCTCCGGTACCGATTTAGTGCCTTACTTGTATATCACCTTACTCCCCCTCCCCAAGAAAAAAAAACAAAGAATCCATCAGACACAATCAGGCAGTTTGAGCAAACAAGCTTTAATTCTCACTCCAGCTTGCTGACCTGTTTTGCTCACAATCCCTGAACTCTAATGACAGTAAATTTAAAGAAACGTCATTAACTGAGAGATTGAAGTCACTGGTTTGAATCCCCGGGATGACGAAGTGGATGGAACAGATAAATTGAACAAGTGGCACCCATCCATCCATCCATCACGGCTGTTGAGATGCCCTTGAACGCGGCGCTGAATCTGCGGCTGCTCCAGTGGAGCTGCTCAGTTGCAATAGGTTACACTGGGCAACTTCCAAGTGTGTGTGTGTGTGTGTGTGTGTGTGTTTCTTTGTGTGTTTCTTTGTGTGAGGGTGACTCCAGCTGTTGCCCGGAAGGACATCTACTGTTCTAATCCTCTGCTCTAAATAAGGAAGCTTTTTTTAGTCAGCCTGCTTTGTAATGTTAGGAAACAAATAAAAGAGGTTTTACTTAATAAGTCATTCCTGCACTTGAACTGCATTGCAGGCAGCGACTGCTAATTAGTTTTATCATCAGTTAAACTGATTATTTTCTCAATCATTGTTTTCTCTGTAATAGAAAATTGTGAAAAATGTCCATTGCAATCGTCTGTTAAAGAGCTGAAGGGGATATCTGCTTATTTTGTACAATAACCCCACACCAAATTTTAAAAAAAGATGTCCAATTTATCATCATAATTGGCTTAAAAAAACAACAATTGAGTAGCTGGCACTAATGGAATCTTTGGCAATTTTTGCTTTAAAAATGACTTAAATGATTATTCTTATAGTTTTTAAATGGATTTCTTGTTGATGGATAGATTAATTTATGTAGTAATGGCTTTACTGCATTGTTGCGCAAATGTTTTTCTCTGTTTTGAAGTTTTTTCCTGGAACCCTGTGTTTTTTTTTTTTTTTGTTTTTGTTTTTTTTTTGCCTCACTCATGTGCCTCTGAACCGTTCAGGGATCATGTGACAACCTGAGCAGAACAACAGAGCACTGTGAATGACATCAGGCAACACCAGACTTGACATATTGATGTTGAGTGTGTATGTATGTGTGTGTATGTGGGTGTGTGTGTGTATATGTGTGTGTGTGTGAGTGTACAGTTTAACACATCATCACTCTTGCATGTGCCTTCCTGCCACAAGGTCACACACCAACTCCACTTTGCATCCTCTCTCTAGCAGAATTACATACACACACACACACACATGCACACACACACACACACATGCACAGATGCACACACAGAGTAAACCTCAGCATTCGCAAACACAAACTCTCCACTTTAATCTCATGATGCTGTGCTGTATCAGAGGTGGAAGCCAGAGTTAGTGCAGAGCTGTAAACGGACGGACGTGAATCACCACACTGGGGAAGTGATGTGCTGCTGAAACCTGCGGAGCGGCTGGAGATGTGTAGACAAACAGGAGCAAAGTTGTTCAAAGGCATCCATGCTTTGGACTGATCCACGGCTTTATTTGAGCCAGTCGATGTGTACAATTAGCTACAGTGACTTGTGGCGTGTGGAGGCACTGATAAAATGTCCCTCAGTTGTAGCTTTGAGGTCAGAGGAAGGTCGCCATTTTGAATCCTGCTGGGAAAATCTGGGAAACAAATAAAATCTTTGTACTCCTTCAACAACCAACAGCACAAGATCCCTGAGCAAGGCAGTAAATCCACTCTGTGCTCCAGGCTCTTTCCCCCCTGTGTCGATGTCCATTAAGCTGTAGAAGATTGCAGCAGATTGATGTTAAACTTCTAAACAAGCAAAGCCTTTGTCTAAAGTCAGGTTGTGCTGAGGTGTTACTCTGGTAGCATTTTCACAGCACATAAAAGCTCAAACAGGTGTCCAACCTCAGCTTCCTGTAAAGTTGTTCAACTCAGAAAATGTACATTGCAGTTTTTTCTGTCTCATATTATAATTGCACTTCAAATTGCAGTTATTTTCCATAGATTAAAAAAAAATTGTAGTTGTTGTTTACATCGTATATATCAGCCTAAAAAATTATGATAAATGCAGTTGATTGTTGTTGATCTTTTTTTAAAACTAGTCAGAGAAAAGTGAACTTCTGAGTAAACTTGTATAGAGATCTACTGATAATTCAAGCCAACAGGGGAGTGAAAGACACCACCACCAGTTTTTATTAAAGGCATCACATGAACGTCTCCCTTTTGCTGTTTCATCAGCTGGAGAGTTTATCTTAATTAACTATCACTAAGTGATGTAAGAAAAATTAGTTCAGGCAACTTTTACCAGCTCTTCAAGTAAGTTTTTGCAGCTTGTTAAGATGTAGTGTACGTAAAATGTAACCTAACTGAAAATTGCAGCTTTTTTCAATTTGCGATTTTCAGCCCTAGTTTTCTGCACTCTCTGAGGAATTGAGGATTTAGAGCACAGTTGAGAGCGGGTGCGACCTGCGAGCCAATCTCCGGAAACACTTTGTGCATCATCTGCAGCCTATTTCAATGCCTCCGCTCTCAATAGCCTACATTTCACTCGACCTGCCTACTGCATCACTCTGAAACCCTTAAGATAAAGCTTCTGGTTGCATGGCAACTATTAGCACCTTGTGAATGTTGTAGAAATTACGGTCCAATGTATGTCAGTATGATGTGCAAATAAAATGGAAAAGCCATCATGGGGGGAAAAACTCTGCATGGTTGAGGAGAAAATGAGATTTTAGGAAAAATGGATCAAGTCTTACCTTATCAGGCCTCAGGAGACAGCTCAAGTTTTCGGCCTTACCTGCAGACAGGTGAATTCAATGCGCAAGGGCTTTAATGCTGAATGCCTGCATGAGACTAACAGCAAATTCAATAACAGATTTATGGGTTCTTTGTGCTGCCCTCAATCATAATACTGGCTCTCTAAATTAGCAATTAGTCATCAAACCTTGTTTGGTGAAACAGCATTCAATAGCTCTTCTGTAAATATGTAGCTGCAGTCAGGTTAAAGTGTCTTTGGTCTTTGGTTTCCAGAGCTAATGAAAATTTGTGCATTAATTAAGAAAGGTCTTTAAACTTTTTTTTAAAAAATAATGAAAACGAACAGATGCCCTTGAAAGTTCTTTTTTCCAATTTAAAAAATCTAGCTTCTATATTCATCAGCTCACTGGACCATTTTTCCATTCTAAAGCCAACATCTCACATCCTGAGGAAAAAAAAAAAACACAATGATGGATGTTGGCTTGATGCAGCAGCCGTTTCCGAATGAAGGATTTCACCGGGATTTCTGGACTTAATAGGATCATGAAGTGAAGGGGGGGGCCAGTATGTGATGTCTCGTCTTAATTAATGTCCTGTCTTATCTTAAAATATGCCAGCTCTAAATTCTTCAATTTAGGCAAACAAGACTTTTAAAGTCCCTAAAAAACAAAATCCTTCGAGATGACATTGAAGTAAGTTTCAGGAACACTGTATGCATAGAATTTCCAACTCAATCAGTTTTCCTGCATCTCTTTTTAATGAGGACATTGTGATTAGATACAGGCAGCGTGTGTGTTCAGGTGTGTGCGTGCGAGGTTGTGTTTTTATGCATCCATATGCTTGCTTCAGTGTGCGTGTTTGTGTGTGTGTGTGTGTGTTTGCATGTCTAGAAAGTCTGTGTGTACACGTGTGAAACACCCAGAGAGGGACAGAGCTTGAGTGTGTTTATGTGTCGCAGCGTTGTGTAACCCTGACTAATGAATCATTGAGAAGCCCAGCGGTCCAGGGGTGACTTGACTAGCTGATTGGTAATTAATTGTTAATGAGGCTTAGCAAGCAAACAGGGATCTGGAGAGAAAAAGAAAAAGACAGAAAGCTGCAGAGATGAAAGGACAGAAGCTGCGAGGAAGACAGAAAAAAAAAGAGAGAGAAAGACAAAGAAAATGAGACGGAGTGACGCTGAATTGACCGGATACTGCATCAAGGCATAGCACTTGATTAATGGGGGGTATATGTACACACACACACACACACAATGCAAGCACACTCACACACACGCTCAGGGAGGTGGCTAAGTGATTTTGCATCACAATGCAGAGGCCATGGGGAAAAAGAAGACTAAAAGGGGATTAAGGTAGACACCTCATCCACTGTTGTTCTCCCGGGCTCAGTCTCTGTCCTGCTCTCCATTATCACACACACAGAGTCACAAAGCTGCAGTGGGCTAACTAGCAGCCACTTGGTTTTATTTGTGATGTTGCTGGAACCGCTTGAGCCTGATGGTGAATTGTGTTAACAGCTATCCGGGTGCCTTGCTGGCTTGTTGCTGTCACGCTTCTGTTGGACTCAGTGGTCTGGTTTTAAAGGGAAATTTTGCCTGATGAAGGTTTTAGCAACAAATCGTCGCAGTGTACTGAAAGTAGTCAGTGTGCAGGAACTTGTTTCTCACTATGTTTTGATCTACCGTCCTTCTCCTACGCACCAGCCCTTTATTGGATGTGCGAATCGTCCTTTTGTTGTGAGTCAAAAGGGGAACTCTGAGGAAGTCTGTTTACATGTAACCAGGGAATACTTCTACATATGTAAAGAAAGTTGTTTAAAGTCTTTTGCTGCATGTGGGAGCTGTGTGAAATCTGATAAACTACCTTAAGTAATGTCACTCGAGCTGGTGTCGGCTTGGTCTGAAAACTGGTGAAAAATATATAAACACACACACACACACACACACACACACACACACACACACACAAGCTGTTCTTTGTATCACTGAGGCTTTTCTTTGTTTAGACAGGGCTTAAAATATTTGACTGTTTATTAAAAAAAATATTGTCTTAATGGATCCATTAGCTGATAAGTATATTAAATGTTTTCCACAACAGGATGTGTGACATTTTAGTTTAAAAAAAAAAAACAAAATCACTAATTAATCATCAGAATTATTGACAATCAGCTAATTGTTTTAGCTGTAATATAGATCCATTCAAGGAAGGTTGGTGCAGGATAAACTGATATTTTAGACATTTTGTGCTTCTTAAAGACAAGTCTAGAGAAGGCCTTTCCTTGTTTCACCATCATAATGCCCCCACGCACAAAACCATAAAGTCCATAAAGAAACAGCTTTCTGTGTGTGTTGAGGACACACTTGACTGGTCTGTGCAGAACCCTGACCTTAACCCCATCAAACACCTCTGGGATGAAGTGGGATGCCGACCGGGAGCAAGGACTGTTCACCCAACATCAGTGCCTGACCTCGCTGACACTCTTGTGGCTGAGAGGGAGAAAATCCCTGCAGCCAGGTTTGCAAAATCTTGCGGAAAGCCTTCCTTGAAGAGTGGAGGTTGTTATAGCAGCATATTAATGTCCACGGCTTAAAGCTGGGGGTCGGTAATGTGGGTGAAACCAGCAAGAGTAAGCTAGATTTTGAAAGTATTCAATCAAGAAAATCCCATCCGTTCCCTTTAAGCTTCCTTATAGAGCGAGACTGGCAAAACACATTAACGTGCATCGCTCAACCACTGCTGGAGGACGAATCCACAGGAGAGGTTTGCGGGGGAGGAGGGCAGCGCTGTCATGGCCGACCATATTCAAACACCTCAGGTCTCATTCACGTGTAACAAGACACTCAACATTATCGCAATGAATGTAATCCATCTATGAACATGGCAAACCGGAAACAGCAAGCATGTCTTCACTTTCCAGACCCCTCGACTCTGTCAGGTTTCAACGTTGTTTAAAAAATCATAGTGGAAACTAGGTCAAACTATTCTGACCTCTGGCGCTATCCGACCTCTTTTCTGGTCCCTCTACGTCTAACTTTTTTTTCTTGCTATGTTCAGCAGCGTAAGTTGTTGTAGATAGAGGTGGAACCAGATATTGTGGCCATTCATTTTTGACTAGCCTTATAGCTCGGTATGCAGGTATGTAGTGTAGGTAGACAGACAGGCAGGTCAGACAAGGATGCAAGGACTTAATTACTCACCTAAGGAAAAAAAAAAGTTGATTTATTGCTGCCACATTTAAAAAATAATTTAAACAGACACAACAAAAAGAGCCTTCTAAAATACATTAGCTGTTCTAGCTTTACTGAACCTGTGATATTTGTGTGTCCACATACTTTTGGTCTCACGCTGGCTCTCTTCTGGTATGTTAGTCTTGTTTAATCACAGTTGTGTATGACCAGTTAAAGACACTGATCTGCTGGCTGACTGATTGGTTGAACTTCTGGTTAAGTTCTTTGTTTTTTTTTTTAAATTGTGACATTGATAAATTTGGAGATGTAAGAGATTCATAATTTCAGTAATTTATTAAATTTGGTTTAAAGTCTGGCCCTAATAATTTACATTATATTAGAATTTAATGCCTGTTTCTGTTATCTTCTTACATAATGTTCAGAAAGTTGGTCTACAGATTAATTGGGTAACTTGTTTGGATTCAGTCAGTGGCTGCGTATAAACTCTGTGTCTGTGTGTTTGTGTGTTTGTGTGAATCTCAAAGAATTGGCTCATATATCAAGAAGGAAGTCGGACTAATTATCTGCTTTAAACCCCCATTGTTCAGTCAGAGCTGTACACTGCTGTTTTTTTTTGTGTGTTGGTAATTTGAAGGCGAACTTCTATGAGCAGGACAAGAGTGTGTGTTCGAATGAGCGACTTGGCCTTTTGATGTTTCTATGGCAGCTGCAAACGAAGGCATGCTGAGGTTGCTATGACAATAATGAGGAGGTGGGGGGGCGGAGGGGTGCTATGGGTGAGTTTGGGTATGCATGTTTGTTTCAGACGAGCCAGAGTAGCTGACAGATGCTCACGTGTAATTCTGTGTGTGTGTGTGTGTGTGTGTGTGTGTGTGTGTGTGTGTGTGTGTGTGTTTGTTCAAACAAGGGGGTCTTTCACAGTTCTAACCTACTGTGAGTAAATGATACCCCCCCCCCATCCTCCCAAACAGACCACCCCTCGCTCCTCTCCCCAGGGTTTCATCTCTGGGTCAGTGCTTCCCTCTGCTGCCCCAGTTGTCATGGCAACAAAATTAAGCGTCACCCGGCGGGACGACGGGCACCGAGGTGGGAGTCGGTCTCGAGCTTCAGTGACTTTTGGAGTTTGCCATGAATTACAACCCCGAGGCTCTGGGGGATGAGGCTTGCTGGCAGCGGCTGAAATATAGCCGCGGTTTTGTTTGCTGTGATATATGGAGGCAGCAGTGCTAGCTACGCTACACTGCTCCGGTTGCACATTATTTCTCAGCACAGAAATTACTCTGCTTGTTTATGTAGGGAGAACACGGGGCAGAGGTAATTACAGTATAATGGCGCACGTGACTTTCCCTGGTTGGGCCGTGATCGAGAGTTTAATACAAGCAAAACCTTAAGGCCTGTTTTAATCAGGAAGAAGGAGAAGGGTGCTCGAGTGCTTGAAGATGCTGAAATGTGCAACAGATTCATGTGTGTGTGGTTGGAAACGTGTGTGAATACAGCTTTGGTCACTTTTTGGAGCTGTTTGTTTTAACATTTGAAATGCATAATTAACTTTAGGAGAAACAGAAAGAAGAACTTGCAAAAATCGACAGCTGTACGAACTGGGATTCATCATTTGAGCTTTTGTTATTTACACAATTGTGATTTTCGACATTGCAGCACATTTTGCTGTTCAGTTGACATTTCTGTGAAGTGATGAATTGTTGCCCATTTTGTCATCAAATCCAGATAACTTGTTAGCACTTCAGTAAGGATGAGCTGTCATACATCAAACAAATCATTATTACAGCTGTGAGTTCTGCTGAATGTTTGAATCTCAGGACTTTTTGAGAGCTGACCAGGCTGCATCTGGAGATTTGAGAAAACGGTCAAGTTTTGACAGATGGCAGATGTTAAGCTTGTTTACTTTATTTTGATTTTTTTTTTTTTCATCTACAGCAGAAGAACAACATTTGGAGACCATGTTAGCTGAGTACCTTTAGGTTTCTAACATCAACTTTGGGAAAAATACTAATTAATCACTTCATGCATAATCAGGGATTCAGAGCAATATAATTAATTGTGTTGTATTGCACTTGGATTGAAAGAAATACGCCTCAGTTCTGAAAAATATGGTTTTTTTGCACCATAAATTAAAAAAGTATTAATCATTAAGAGGTGAAAAATATTAAAACCTCAACATTAGACAACCTTGCTTGCATTTAAATCTATTTTTATTCAGGCAAAGCTCTTGGCTTTTCACTGTAGGAGTCTGGAATATTGTATAGAATAATGACTAACTATTATGTAGTTGATTGATACGTTGATGAATCATTTAGTTAATAAGAATTTTGAATGTACACTTAGTTTAATGGAGCCAAAGTTGACATTTTCATGTCGCTCATTTCTTTGACCCACAGTCCAAATGATGGTCATTAACCATCAAACATGACAAAAAATAGCAGCAAATTTCACCTTTGCAAAACACAAATCATGTTTTTTTTTCCTTGAAAAAACAGTTAATCAGTTTGCAAAACTGTTGCTGATCAATCTTTTGTTGTTTAAAAGAGTAAAAAACAGTTGTTTCATATCGACTACAAGTCATTTTACTACAAATCTGTTGATTTTAGATTTTGATTCAGCTTTGGTATCAAGTGCCATTTGTTTTCCTAATTTTTGCAAGATGAGCTATTAGTTTTACTAAAGATTTGATGTCTCATTCTGGTTCAAAGCTCCACATTAATTCTGGCTGCCTCCATCAGGCGCACTCACCCTGGGCAGCCCTCCAGATAAAGGAAACAGTGTGTAAACAACATATAAGTGATGTGGTGTTGTTGCTGTGTGTAGCACGATAATCCATATCTACAGGACGTGTCTGCCCACAGATGTACAGAATATATATAGACCACCGTGGTGCTCCGCCATGCCGGTGCTGCTGCAGTGCCTTATGTAAGCCCAGTGAAGTACACCATCAGCACTATTATCTGGCCTCGTGCTGCCAAGATTATGGCTGAATAATACAGAAAACGTATAGTTTTCCTTCTCCTCCACCTCTTTCCCTTATTAATGTTCCCAGCAGCCCCTTAATGCCCTCTCTGTTTACCCTCTCGAGTAGTTTACCCTCTTGGCACTACCTCCCTTCTTTCTTATTTTTCTCTTTCTCTCTTACCTAAAAAACCTTTTTTTTAAAATTCTCCTCCACCTCCTCTTGAACTTTTCTCATACTCTGCCCTTCCTTTGAACTCGCGCTCCTCCTCTCCTCTCTTTCTTTTCTTTATTGCCTCATTTATTCCCTCTTCAGCTTTCATTTTCTGTCTTCTTTTCTTTACGGCTCCTCTTAACTCTCCTTCATCTTTAATGTCCATATGATCCGAAGAGATAG
>JAUZTA010000030.1:8152894-8164849 GCA_034780835.1 Ctenochaetus striatus | reverse complement strand
CTGAACATTTACTCCCAGCACCTTAGACGATGGGGCGGGGCAGTGGTCATCCTGCATTTTTAACTTCTGTTCGCCCCTCTGACCTCTCTTTTTTAAGACAGGATGTCTGTTTGCCTGCCAGTGCGATTCAACTGAAATATCTCGACATCCACAGCATGAATTGATGTTACGTTTTGGCAAAGATTACCAAGGTGTGCGGAGAACGAATAAATTTATTGCTCCTGACTTTTCCCAGCATCGCCATCAGGTCAACGTTTTCATTTATCCTTTGCAATACCTCAACACCCAGTCGATGAATTGGCACAAAAGTTTGCAGAGACATTCATGCGTCTTGGGCAATAAACATCACTGTCTTTGGTAATCGATAATCTGCTGACTTTTTTTTTTTGCTGCTCTACAATAGGCTGACTCTTTTTCTGTGTGTAATGTTTGGCAGCTATCGGATGGATTGGCATGAAATTTGCAGGCATCATCTGAAATTTGTGGTTTTATTACCGCATATTTTCACAGCTAATGACTGCAGACACTTTTTCTTTATTGCTTCATTCAAGTTAACGGTTATTTGTTTCACTCTTTTCTCTTCCCTCCTTTGTTTCTTGACTCCAGGACTGGGTTTTCCTCACCCGCTTCTGCTTTCTCACCGACTTTGGACGTCTTGACTTCCGGTTTCGTTATCCAAAGGTAAGTACAACTTCCTGCGGCGTGTCTGTCTGTGTGTGTCTGCATCATACATTTGATTTTTGGATTATTTTTTTAATCATTTTCTGCATTGCCTTAGATTGCCCACACATTCTTCTCTTGCAACACCAGAGTTTTACTTTTATTCAGCATCCATTCTTTTTTTTTCTGCAGTTTAAAGTCGTGCTTTCAACTCGTTCTCTCTCTCTCTTTTCTTCCTCTTAAACTGATGCCATCGCTCTTTCTCTCCTCCATCCTCCTTCCTCAGGCTGTTCCTGCTGCACACAACCTCATCCTCTCTTTTTTTTTTATCCCCTCCTTCTCCTTTTACTCTCCCCTGCTCTATCTCTCCACGCGTCTGTCTTTTGTTCTTCCGCTCTATCTTCTCTCACCCATGCCTTGCCTTAACTGATGTAGCCTGCAGACTTTGGAAACAGTTTTTGTCGAATAAATCTCAAACCGACTTGCTGCCTCCTCTGTGATCTGTGCTCTCTCTCTCTCCCTCTGTCGCTCCTCTGTGCAGTCTCGCTGCTGTCAGAACATATTGCTCTACTTTGATGACAGTTCTCAGTGGCCAGCTGTGTACAAGAGGCCTGAAAAGGTGAGATACTGACACCCTCTGCATCACGTCTTCCGACAAGCTATGATTAAAGAGAAATACAGCTCCATTTACTAATTCCCGTGTCACTGTTGTAATGAAAAAGCCCTGTGACTCCAATTTAGTTAATTTTCCCATTTCGACTTGAACGAAAGGATCACACGCTGCTCCTGCTGCTCAGAATAAAACAAAGCTGTCTTTCTCAGTTCCTGAAAGGCTTTTCACTCACAGACGATAATTTATTATTGATGATGCACACAGTGATCGAGGATGGTGCGATCCATATTTGTGAACAGAAAGTTCTGCCTGAGCTGAAGCTTCACCACAAAAAAGCGACAGCGGGAAGATTTTCTGCACATTGATGTCTGTTTTTTTTTGTTTTATAGAAAAGTCCATAAGTATTTGGAAAGTGACATATTTTTTTGTTTTGGTCCAGTAGTCAAACACATTAGATTTTAAATAGAGCATTGATTAAATGGGTAAAGTGCTTCCAATTGGCCTTGATGGGAGGATATCGACATTCATATTGGATGCGTTGCTCCTATCAGGGGAGTTGATGTTTAAAAAAATGCCCTGATTGATATTGATATTGTTCACCAGACAATGTCATTAAATGAACAATACTTGAACATCCTTAAAACTGAAAGTCAGCAGTCGAGCCTTGTAGTCATTGTGTTATTCCAAATCCAATCTGAGCAAAGAGACAAAGCATTAGACAATGCATCTCTTTCTACAGACTTAACAGACTACACTAAAGGCATTTAGAGTAATTCCTACAAAATCTCCCCATCCACAGTCTCTACAGTTTCCGTCTGACATCTGGCTCATTTTTTAACTTTAAGCCTGAGATCTTTGTTTTTTTTTCAGAGTAAAGAAGGTGGATTTATGTTATATTGGCCTCAGCTGCAGAAGAAGAAAGCATGAACTCTTAATCTTTGCTGTATCCGCTCTTATACGCCACAGTCAGCTCGTGCTATAGCATGATACAGTCTATAGAATCAACATTAAATTGCTTTCACAACCGATGAATAATGCACCATACAACCATTTACAGTAGGCAGATGTTGGTCCCCTCCTCTCATCTCTTTTAAAGCTTATCCAGAATCCGATTTAACAGTTTTTTTGTGTAACTAAAGTAGTTTCTGCATAAAAAAGCTGATCAGAAGAGTTTTTAGCATTATGATGTGTTTTTTGTGCTCTGAAAATGTAGGAACATCCATGCGACAATAGTCTAACACTCTTAAGAGATGACAATAACACTGACCAAACACGGAGCATTTCTTGGCCGTCATGCAGTCATTTGCTGGCGTATTCTTCTTGCTGACATCCTTTGACACGCAGATGTGTCATGATGTTGAGATATTTCCAGCGCTTCTACAGACAGTACACAATTTCTCAGCTCCATGACAGATTTCAGTGTCAGTTTCCCAGAATCAAATAGAACAGCCTTCACACTGCAGTCACCGTTTTGCACAAATATTCAGCAGTGGCACAGTGAGAAATCCATCACAAAGCAGACAAAACATATCAATTTTAATTCCACTTACAACAGCTTCAATAGACCATAATGCAATGCAGGTGCAATTTCAATTAAAGTTTGATAAAAAACATTTTTTTTTTCGTGCTTTTTCTGATCTCATATGCTTTCATTGCTACTCTGGTACTTAACATGCATAGAGCTGAACGTAGGTGTAAAACATACAGCATGTTTGGACATTTCTACATTAAAATATTTTGTGAAAATGTGTGAAAACTGAAACACACATAGATGAGGAAGTCTAGGGTTGTAACAGAAATCTCAGACGATTCGAGATTCGAATGTTTAAATGTTCTGATTTCACTGCTTCTCCACCCGTCAGAACTGCTACCAGAAGGAGGCGGTGCTCAGGCCCGAGAACAACCAGGTCATCAACCTCACGACACGCTACACCTGGTCAGGCTGTGTGGTAAGAACACACACATATATATGAATACATAAAACACACATCCTGAGCTGCATCGTAAGAATCCAGCAGGATCTAATGCAGGGATGCTGCTCAGTAACTACAGTTGACCTCTGACGTTCCTGCACTGTGATATGTGTGTGTTACGCAGCATAACATTATTCCTTTTGATCACCAGACAGTTAAACTTATTTCATCTTTCCTATTGCGTATTCTTTTGTAATGCAAAAGAGGAACAGAAATATGTAAAAGAGACAGAGAGGGAGAGCGACGCAGTGAGAGCTAATGGCCTGTAATGTGTTTTTCTAACATTTTACTGATTCACACATTTCCGCTGTTAATGAAGCATTCCCAGTCTAGCAGGAGGGATCCAAAAGATCATTCTCTCCTGTAATACTTTTTTTTTTTTTAAAGATATTCCTGCTCGTCTCTTTTTCAATAAGCAACACAATGTGTTTGTTTATCACATTACAAAGTGAGATTGCCAGCGTGACTCTGTTGTTGTGGCGCCTCTTGTTTCCAAATTTCAGGCTATATTGGGGGTGTGAAATATGTTTGTGTCTTGATATATCAGGCTCCTACTCCACTGTGATAATTCAATGTGTCTCTGAGGTAAAATGTGCTGCCTTTTTTTCGGATAACAATATCCTCTGTGCACACCGCAACCCCCACCATGCATTTCTCTCTCATATCTTTCTCTCTCTCTCTCAGGTGGAGGGAGACGGGGATGAGGAGGTTTTGAGCTGCGTGGGCGGTCGAAGTTTCCGCTCCGTGAGGGAAAGATGGTGGTACATCGCTCTCAGCAAGTGTGGGGTAAGCACTGACCCCTGACCCCTGACCCCACCTCACCCCGCTGGCTCTTCCTCTCTCTCGGAGGGCAGGGTTCAAACATACCTGTGTAGTCACAGAGTTTGTTTCCTGCTTCCTCTTCAGATAAACAGACGTCACCATCATCCTCAATATCCACCAAAACTGAAGACCAGCTGCTGAGCTGATAAGAAAAAAAAGTTGTGCACTTGTCCTCAGTAACTTTAAATTCATTGAAATTCAATTTTTGGAGCTATTTAAATATTTCAAATCATAGTTCTTGCAGCCAAGAAAAAAAAACTGATTTTATGTGCAAGCAGCAGCATCAGATATTAAAATGGGAAAGCAGAGGCAAAAATATACCCAGCACACCCTGAGGAAGGCTCTGTGAAACCCTGAATGTTTAAAGGCTGCTTTCTATGCCGTCTCTCCTTTTGAATAGGCTCGAGCATAATTTTTGTCCCAGTATCTGTTTTCCCATTTGAGCATTTTGCACCAGGCTACTTTTTTTTTTGTCCTCCAGCATTTCTGCTCTATTATTTTGGATGGTAACTGCAGGAGAGAAACAGGAGAGAGTGAAGGGATGACATGCAGTTAGAGACCTGAGCTAAAGTCGAACCTGGGTTACTGTGGTCAAGATTCAGCTGTAAGACATGCTGAGGGACCAGGATTCCTGCAGCACGCTACTTTTTCAATACTAGAAGTTAAGTCATTTAAACATGCAAACAAACTGCAAGGTACTTTAACCCTGAGATTTAAAGTACTAACCCAAAATGAGAGAAAATGGTTGAAAAAAAGCATCCTTCTAAGGTTTATCAAATGCTGTTGAATGTACAGATAATCAAAATTGGTGGACAAATCACCCACACGTGTTGTCCTACTCCCTCAATTTGTAACAGCTGATCTGGAATCTGTGCATCTTTCTCTGAATTGCCTCTGCACACAATGAAGCACAGTTTCTCCCTTTCATGCTTAGGGGGCTTTGTACTGCTAAGACTCTTAATATGCGACTCTCAACTGTGCTAAACATGCCTTACAAGGGCCCCACTGTAGCCTATTGATTAGCTAGCTTCAGGGACTCTTAAGCACAGCCATGTCTTTTAATGGGACTCAGTGTTGCGGTATCAGTGTTCCAGGAGAAAGAGAGTAAGAAACGGTATCTGTAGTGTGTTTGTTGACGTGAAAATGGGCAGGGGTACTCTGTGGAGAAATCAGGAGCTTGTATAATGATAGCTCTGCTCAGTGATGATACATCCTCCTACACCCAGGGCTTCAGTCAAGGACGAATCCCAGGAATTGGTGTCTGTGTGTGTGTGTTTGTGCGTTTGTGTATTTCTATGTGTGCAGTATTTTGGTGGTTTTGAAAGTGGGTAAATAAGTATGACTTCTGCAGAATGTGAATCACTGTACGTCTGCCTGCCTATCAGTGTCACACACTGGGTTACATCAGTGTCATGCTCCTGCTCATGATTCATATGTGAGAGAATTTTTCAGAGTTTGTTTTCGTGCTGTCGGTCGAGAGCGCTCCCTGAAAAGCGATATGTTTTAGAACGGATGCTTCCTGCAGAGCGCGGTTTAGTGTCACGCCAGCGTTCCTTGATGGACACGCCGCCTAATACTGTTGGACAAAAGTATAAAACTCATCTCCACTCCTAGGGACATATGCACGTCGCGCCCCGCAGCCAATTTCCACCCCTCGTTTCCCGCCGCTTGCCTTCTCCCCCTGCTTTCGCTTTTACACCTCTCTGTTTTTGCTACCTCTGTCGCTCCCAATCTCTTGCTGCGTCCCGCTCTCTTTCAACTCTCTGTCACCAAGCTGTGACGCACTCCATGCCATTTCATATCTATTTACCTCTCCGTCTCCTTGCTCCTCTCTATCAGCCTGTCTCTAATTGTGTTTTTCCCTCTCCATCTTGCCATCTCACTGGTCTCATTTCTTCTTTTCCGCCCGCTCGGTCCGTGCATTTTCTTTCTTTGCACCACCACTTTTATGCGCCGCCACATATTTCCCTCTCTTTGTCCCTGTTTTCACTCTCTTATCCGTCTCTCCTTTAATGTACTTTCCATCTCAGACCTCCTCAAACCTGTGCTGAAGTGTGTCTAAATCTGTATTAGCTCATGAACCATCAAAACCAGAGATGCATGGATACTGTAATCGGATATGTCATGGTAAGTGTCTTGTAGGCATAGGTGTGTCAGGCTGAGAGAAGCAGGGACCTACTGACATCAAACAAAGAGGTGTTTTTGTGATGTGGAGGGGAAAGAGGAAGACATAATCCCATTTTGAACTGGAGAGGAAAACACAAGACCCACACTCATCCACCACCCTCACATTTGAAGACTAAAGAAACTGATAACAGGTTTGTTTACATGCCATCACAATTTGTGAATATTCACCATTTTAAAATTGAAGGGCAAGTCAGGAAGGGAAGCTGAACTGATGATACACACACCCTTTCAGATAACAATTACACTCACACAGAAAAAGATTAGGACACCTTCATTTTAAATGCATCATGACAACTAGCCTACTGGCCTTGCTGCAAGGTAGTAGTACTTTTTAAAACAATATAGCATTGTAGTACTTTTTAAAACAATATAGCATTGTTTTAAAAAGTACAATTCAATTACACTTAAATCTGTGAACTTATTTTCTACATGAGTCGGGAAAGTAACAACATAAAAGAATGATCCCAGTCTCTTCCACACGGGGAAGCATGCAGCTTATTAACTTACAACTGGTCTCGGTTCGGTAATCGGTATTGGCTGATACCCAAAGCCCAGGAATTATAAAGACTGAAAACACTGGATCGATGCATCTCTGCTCAGAACCAGAGGATGTCTGCTCTCAAACCCCAGATGTTGACTCGCCTGTTTGAAAAGGGAAAAAGTGAGGTTATTTAACATTTCCAGGCAATTTCACTTGATTAATTATAGCAGGAAACCTCAAGGCTGCAAATAATCATTATTTCATCAGCGGGAAAAAAAAGACAGTCATTATAAATAATATTCATGTCATCACAAATTACAGAGCAGAGGACCTCTGGCAGTCAGGATGAAGGTTTTCCAGACAAGTAAATTGCCGGAGTAACCAAAGTTAACTAAAACTATCAGGTTTGAATGTGTGGTTTCTAAAGCAGATGCTTTTTTATTCATATTTTTTTCCCTTTTTATAATTTACGGCCTCAAAAGCTGTCCTTGTCGTACATACATCGATCATACGCTACAAAGTTGTGAAAAGGCATATAAAATTTTTCTTCTCTTTTATCGCCTGTAATGATGAATTACAGCAGTGACATGATAGGTTCAAATAATTATACTATTAATTAAAAATGAACAGAAAAACTCAATAGCACAGCTGTATCGCTTGCTATTGACTCCCTCAACTGTTTTCTGAGCATTAGTTGGTGATGCATGTATCCTTGCGGTCTTTGAAACAGAAGTGGAGAGATGGAAAGCTTTGAATGGCTGTAATCAACCTTTGCTTTATTATGCTGAGCTGAAACCGTTGTTAATGAAACAAAATTACCTCAGCGGGGAGCCAAACAACCCAGAAATAAGACTGGCTGTTAATGGGCGTGGGCCGCTGAAATGGCCAAAACTTTGTTGCTTGGAGGAGAGGAGCAAGTTTGGACTTGAAACATTGCACTTCTTTAATGCAGTAAACAAGAAATAACAGCGAGAGTATTTCATTGTGTTCCTGGTCTTTTAGAGGAGATGTTCAGCTTTTAGAGGAAATAAACAGACATGATGATCTGCAGATTGTGTTCATGCTGCGAGCAACACACAGTGTAATACTTAAAACTGTGATTCTGTAGGAATATTTGCACAGTATGTTATTTGTATGTTAAAATGCACCACGTTAAGACAGCAACTAACAAATATTCTTATTATTGGTTACAGTTTTTCTTAACCTGCTGATTATTTTCTCCGATGGTTGTCCACATGTGCCGTCATAGTCATCGCTGCAGGGTCAAAAGTATGAGGACAGCTGTGTACTTCTGGTCTGTTTTGATGGTTTTGGCCCCTTAGTTTGAAGTAGGATAAATGTTATTGCTGCAGCGCACAAATGGTATCTTATATGACTGACTAATGATTATTGCAGCAGTTTGGGGAAGGCCATTTTCTCTCTCATCAAGCCAATGCCTTTGTGCACAAAGCAAAGTCCATGGAGAAATGTTTGTCCTCTGACTTTGGTTAGGAACTTGACTGACCTTAATCACATCATTTCAGCTGAATCACAGCATATTCTTGCGGAAATGTTACGCAATGAAATGTAACAAAGTGCATCCGCTCGAGTGCTGTGTTTAAATACAAATTTGTGACACTTGTACTTTGTGAATATTCTTGTTTTATGTTTTATACATCCCAGAAGCAAATGTATAAACCTTTTGCACACTGTACAGTCTGTTCCGCACTCTGAACATCTAAACACTCAATTTTCTGAGGAACACTCAGATAGGTGCCCTAAACCTTTAGATATAACCAAACACTTAATGTTCCCGAGATCCACAATCTGAAAGCACTCTCAGAAGTCATTTTTAAATGCAGTTATCAGCAACTCCAAGCGAGCGCGAGATGCACCAGACTGCACAGGTGTTTAGGTGAAAACACCTCCACTGTGTGATATATATCAGTACAGTAAATCAGAAGCAGATGCCTTTTACACCTGAAACCAACAAGCAAATCCCCAAAATCATCCTGTCAGTCCCACAGAGTGAGAATCCCCGCTGTGTGAAGTGCTACTCCTTCTTCACTCATCCGTCCTTTTCTCTCCCGCATCCATCTCCCTTTCCCTCTTTGCATTTGCTCTTTTTTCTTCATTCTGCCTTTCTCTGTACCTGTTTCTTTTTTAACTTTCTCTCTGTCTACATCTATGACTCTCTTTATCTCTGTCTCCTTGCTCTTTGTGTCTGTATTGATTTTGTGGCAGTGCACGCTCCATGCTTCTCGCCCTTTTTTGATAGAGGGAGTAAGATGGAGTCTCAGGCTGCCAAATGAAAGTCTTTTTTTTTCTCTCCCCCCCCCCTTTTCCCTCGCTCCACCACAACAAGCGCGAACTCCATCGGCTTTGAACTCGCGTGTGTGAAATGAGCTCTCTGTGCTCTGATTGTCAGCCCATCTCTGCCCCTCCCTCCCTCTTGTTCTCTGCTCCCCATCCCTCTTTTTTTTTATTTTCCCACCTCCCCAAATTCACTTCAGTTTGACACTTTTCAAATTAACATCATTCCTTCTGTGGTTTACCCCTCAGGTATGTTAGTTTTTTTTTGTGTGATGTCATTCCTTTTCTGAATGTTTACCTGCCCAAATATTCCCTCTCTGTGCTCTCTTTCATAACACCGCGATGTAGAACAATCAATTCTGATCAAATAATAATAAGCCCAGCAAATAATTCATGTGTGTCAAACTACTACTTGTAAAAAAAAAAACCCAACGAGAATACTCCTCATCAAAGCGGAGGAAACTTTGGCTCGGATGTGATCCATCCATCCATCCTTCCTGTTAATCTGGGTCATCTCCTCATTGGCAGCACAGTAAGCAGAACAGCCTAGATTCCTTTTTATTTCTCCACTGACTTTCTCCGCACACCTTTGGGATCCTGAGGCACTTTCAGGACAGCTGGAGGACTGACTGACTGACTATATGACACAATTACACCGAGCAGCCAAAGGAACAGGCTGTATTCAGATGTTTTCCTCCTCTTTTAACAGGAAGGTTGAAAGACTTCTGGGCTTTTTTTTATTTAAACTTCCAGTTGTGTCAGGTAGGAATTTTATGTGAAAACACAAATCCCTGAGTGGAAGCAGAGAAGAGCAGCTCATCCACTGATGTGGCAGAGTTGCTCAGCTCAGTCAGATGAGATCCTGGTGTAAAAAAACGGACATGAGTGAAAATTTCAGCCGCAGAAAAATGATGAATCAGTGATCCAAACTATAAACTGTCTGATCAGCAGCAATTAAGCAACGTAAGGTGGTTTCAGAGTGTAGAAGTCAAAGCAGGGTGATTTGTTCATATTGAAATGGGAGACTAGACATCTTCTTGAATTTTAATGTTCCTAATATCTTGTGTTCTTCAGATTTTTGTTTTTGTTATTTAAATGATACATTACTTGTCATATTTGATCTTTCTGAGGAGAAATAAAAACTTTTACTTGCTTCGTTAATATATCAAGTATATAAATGGCTCAAACCACAACACTTTTTTGCTGTGAATCTGCTTAGTCATATTCTGTTTTTTGTTTTTGTTTTATTATAATTTAAATCACAACTTAGACTTTTCTTTGAATAATTCTATAAAACTTTATAGAATTTTTACTTTAAAATCCAGAGTCTTCAGTTCCTTTTTTATGTCAGGTTGCCTTCGCTGTGATGTAAGAGAGTGACTGGTCATGAGATGTTGCCGACTGTGGTGCTAATCAGACAACATATACACCAATAATGATATATATCTATAATATATCTTCATATAGCTTCATTTAGCTTCATTTGAACCAGTCTACTTTCACTGGAACAGTAAAATGTTGGTTTTACATGCAGCTAACATCTTTCTTTCTATAATGTAAAAGCATAATGTCACAGTACTAATGTTTAAAAATGCACTGGCAGAGTTACCTCTCGCTGCCATTTCGACCTGCAGAATTCCAGTCCAGCTTCAAGCATTTATGAATATTTTGTGTGGATGATGAAGCCTGTAACAATGTTGAAATCTCACCTGCCTCCTCTCTCGTCTTGTTTCTGCTGCTCTCTCACGTCGCTCGCAGGGCGATGGCTTGCGGCTGGAGTACGAGATGAAACTGACCAACGGCCAGTCTTTCTGGACGCAGCATTTCTCCGCAGATGAGTTCGGTAAGAGTGATTAGACGGAAAGAGAGAGATTATGGAACGAATCGCTGATGGCACTAGCCAACACCACTTAGCACGGCCAATAAAGCACACTGAACTGAACAAATTACAATAATGAAGGGACGGCTGAATGAATTAATGATGATGGATGAACTGAGAGGAAGGGATGAAAAGAATAAGAGGCCCGAGCAGCTTCTAAATGAATTATTCCTACATCTCCCATGTTCTCTCTGTCTCTCCTGCTCTCCCAGTACCATAACTCTCTCTCTTGGCTTCAACCAATCCAAAACCCTGAACTCGCACCTGCCTCTCTGGATTTTCATCCCTGTTTTTTTTAAACTTTTTCCTTTTTCTATCACACCATTTCTTCTTCACCTTGATATTCTCTGGACCTTATTGACTCCTATATGTTATGTTTTTTCCTTGTACTTTATGATTCTCACTTTCTTCCTTTTCTCACCTTTTTTTGAACAATTTTTCTCTCTAATCAATTATTTGTACTCCCTCCACCCCTCTTTTCACAGGGATCTTGGAGACAGACATCACGTTCCTGGTCATCTTCTCCATGGTGTTCCTCCTATCCTGCTACTTTGCTTGTAAGTACTATCTTTTCCACTTACTGCATCCCTCTTTGCCCCTCTCCTTCCATGAACAAGCCAATTTATTCTGGCTGTCAAGGAGTTATTAAGTGCCCTTTTCCTCAGATCTATAATAAAATCTACATGTTTTCTGGAGTGGAGAAGAGTACGCCTTCATGTATCTTCAGAGGAGTAAAGCTGGAGCTTGTGCCTATTTTTTCTTGGGGGTCTGGAGATTGTCAGAACAAAGCATGAATAACATGGAGAGCAGGAGTGGGAAGATGGTGAGAGCGGGGTTTGGTTTTTGTGTAAAGGTGAACGGTTGAATGGAGAAGGTAGCTGTAGCTTTAAGGTCAGTGAAGCGAGTTTGTCACACAGAGGTCACAGCTGAAATAACCCGAAGCAGCTGAGAACAAAAACTCTGGTGCAGCCCTCCTACCTTTTTCGGCTTTTAGCCAATTTAAATAAACTAATAAGCCAGCATGACACTTAATGTGAGGGTGAATTAC
>JAUZTA010000030.1:8112929-8123572 GCA_034780835.1 Ctenochaetus striatus | reverse complement strand
TAGATTACAGGTTACCAAAGAAGTTGCAGGTGGCAGCTTGAAACTGGAAACTGTGCAGAATTCAGGCAGTGTCACTCACTCACTCAGCCTTATTAATTAAAATGCAGTGCAATAATTCCTCAAACTAAGCCGTTAATAATGTTATTAGTTCTGCTTGTGCTTTTTTGCAATGACATGTCGAAATGTCTTCTGTAGAAAGGGTCTATGAATATGGTTCTTCAGAAAAAAATAGTGTAATAGTGTAGCAGACACGAGACAATCTGCACAGACTTTTAGGAGGGAAGACAAGAAAGTGCTCATTAGGCTGAGACATTAGTCATATCCAACATATGGAGAGGTCTTGTCTTGCTCTGAATTTAGCCGTCAGTGCAGCATGAGTGCTTTCTTTGTCTGCTAGAAACTCAAGTAAAAGACGTGTTTTTAAACTTCCATCAAGAGAAACATGGAGATCCTTATCTTGATAATGGTAAAGTTATTTCAGTGAGACTTTTTTTTGGGCTCCTTTTGTTGTCAGTAGTCCTTTCAGTGTTAAAATCATAAAATCCTTAATTTTTTTTTTTTTAGTGGTTATAAAGAAAAGAGTAACAAAAATGGTTTTGAAACCACGGCCTTAAAACACTTTACATGTTTTTAAAAATTACATCCTCTCTAGAAGAGAGCGAATATCTCACTTCTATTTAGTTACAGCACCGTTTGTGCACAGTTCAGAACACAAGCTTAAAACACGCAGCAACTTACTGTCAACAGGCTTCCAAGAGGACGAGGAACACGTTGCATCTGGGAGGAATTCAGCGCTGTGTAAACAGAACAAAAAATTGGCCATTTAGAAAGAGCAGCTGAATGAAGGCTCAGGTGAAAAATGCTTGTTTGCTGTGGTGATTCTCATTAGAGACGGCTAATAATCACCTGTGTGAGTGTGGCTGAGTCTGTCTCAACCCACCAGACTTCTCCTCCTCACTGCTGTAAGACTCATCCCCATGACGCCTAAACAGAAAGGATACAACATTTTACTTTTTTAATTTATTTAAGCTAAATAACATTATATATCTTATGTGAGCTTGGATACAGTACCAACTGAGCTTTTGAAAATATTAAACAGAGGGTGTTGATCAAATAAAGAATTTAAATATACAAAGATCGGTCACCTTCAGTAATAAATAACAATAGAAACACTGTCTTACAATCCCATGGCATGGCACATGTTTTTATTAATTACAGTAATCTTAATATGCGTGCTTTGGTACAGTAATAGTTAAGATTGTAATAGAGAATAAAATCCCAAAAATTACAATACCAAATTAAACCAGCAAAAAACAAAAACACAAGACAGAATTAGTTAAATAATTAGCAGTCAACATGAATCGCTGAATCTTTGCACAGCTGATGCAAATATTTAAATCTAGCATTTCCTCTGCATTTTTTATTAACTCTGAGCACCTGTCAGAGGGTCACAGTAACTTGGTCAAGTGTCAAGATTCTTATCTGCAGCAAGAAACGAAGCTCTGGTGAGTTAGCAGCACGCTAACAGTTGGTTCAACAGCATTTTTTCCCCTTGTCTTCTCTGTTTTAAACAGTGTCTCACCTGCTAATGTTTGTTTGTTGTTTGTGTCTTCTACGTGCTTCATTGCCGCTACTGGCGCGCTGAGGAGACAAATTGTCATAAAGATTACACATTTTAATACTGCATAGCTGGTGAGTCTCTGCAGTACTGTGCATGAATTAACACTCCTCAGACTTTAGTGTCTGTGAGAAAATTAACACATCACACCAACAACATGCAAATAGCCTGAGTGTCGGTGGGAGCTTACACTGGGGTGGGAGTGCCTGGTGGCTTTCTTGGTTTCTGATGTCTGTGACTGGCTGGAGGGAGAGGGACAGCCTGGAGCACTGCTGTTTTTGGGGGGCAGAGGTGGACCACTGTGGCTGGAGCTGGGAACCTGGTAATCCAAACTTGAAAACTGTTGAGAGAAAATGTGAACAGTTAGTAGGTTTTTTTCCCCCTTTGTGCTTCACTGATAAGCATTTCTTTTAAGCTACAGGAGGAGACTAGGAGGAGGGATTAGGATGCATGTTTGAAAGTCTGAGGACAGAAGCTGCATAGATTCTAAAGCTCCTTTGTGATATTGACTTGAAATGTTGCAAATAATGTGCCCGTGTTATTAATATGTTATTCAGGCTACTAGATCACTGAAATACAAGCATATGGAATATATGAAGTTTAAAACACGAAGCTACAGCATTAAGATTCCACATGTTAACAGCTCTAAGAGTGCACATGTAGCAGTGCTTTAAGCCAAATGTTAATGTAAGCGTGCAAGCAAGCCATGCAAGCATGCAACCTCAATGCTAACATGTTGACACTTATCAGGTTTATAATCAATGCCATCTTCACCACAGTTCAGCACACTAGCTTAGTTGTAGGCGCACAACAGTTTAGATTTTCTATTTGGTTCAAAACAAAGGACTAAATAAATTAAAAATTTGTCCTGAAGATGGTGCTAGTGGGAGATAATCAAGTTCTATTAGTTTATCTTGCTGGGGCATGGATATCTGTACCACATGTAATGGCAATTCATTTGTTTCATTTCTGACATCTCTCCTAAAATGACAACTGTTGATCTGATGGTGGCGCTACAGCAGAAGAACCATGAATGTCTGAACAGGTGCTAAGATTTTTGACCTTGGACAAACCTACACCATCCACAGCCAGCAAGAGAAATGAAATGGGCATATGCATAAATGTTTTGACTCACCTTCCTCATGGCAGCCATTTCTTTAACTATCAGCTCAATGTCCTCATGGGTCTCCTCCGCATCATCCTCACTCTCCTCTTCCCATTGGCTGCGGCCTGACAGGTAGGGTTCGACGAGGATCGACTCTGTCCCTCTGATGTCACAGCGACAGTATGGGCAGGTGTTGCCAGCTGACTTCTGCTAGATAACCATCAATGACAGGTCATGGGCAGAGTAGTGGAAATGTAAATTTAAACAATGATTGTCTTGAGAACAGCTTCAAGTCTTTTGAACTATCTGTAGTGGAATATGCTGGGCATTTCTTCAAAGATAAAAGCCACCATTGTTTCGAAAGATAAGGGCGGTGGAAAATACTACATTCAACAGACACAGGAGATTGTGGTTTTATTTTACAAGTGTAACTTTTGACACATCCTGCTTTTTGGTATTCAGCTGCAAACGTGTGCAGATATCTTTTTTGCTTTAGAGTTCATTTGCTTGTTACTAACCGTGAGCCCCTCAAGGTCATTCTATTGTATTTTACTGTAAACCTTTTGCTTATGAGGAAGTTTGCTTGACCACAATCTAGATTAACTTACTACTTTTCCATTGTGGTCTGAAGTTCATAAAGCATACCTAATTGTCTTTTCCTGTATGTCTCTCTCTCCCTCTCAGTCTCACTCACACGCACAGTTTTTTCAAAGCGTTTGTGACCGATACAGTGTAAAGAGGATGTAACCTAAGCTTACACAGGAAGTCTTCAGCCAAATGTCAGGACTTTGCTCTGCACTGTTACAGAGACCTCAACACCTCCTGAACAAACAGGAGTCAACTGGCACTCTGGATGAAAGAAATGGTAGAGGAGTGTGAAACTGCAATTTGCTCGTTAAATCTGGTTCGATGTCTTTAATATCATGACTGAAAGAGGAAGTAGGAAGACGGGGGAGCCCCATTGCAGGAGCAAAAAAGAGGCACGCAGGACACGCTGTCCACATGATGAAAAAATTTTGATTGCTGATTCGTTGACAGACTTTTGGAATTTGCATGCAAAGCAGTCAAATGTGATTGATTTCAGTCAAGGACGGAATGTGATCGATGTGTGATTAATTTGAGGAGGCAAAAAGCTCTATAATACTCCCTGACTACAATTTTACAGTTGTCAGCTTATACACTGACGGCGTCTGTCATTGATTTTGATGGCTCATTTCACAGCCTTTTTTCTTTTTGAACCGCTGAACCAAGTTCCATGTTTATTCCTGCAGTAGGTTTAAAGATATTTACTTGTGCAAAGAGTCAGTTCAAGATGGCTGAAGGACATAGTGGCTTGACAGAGGTTGAGAATGGACACATTTTTGCATATAATATGACATAAGTGACAAGTTCCAGTGTACTAAATGTTTCGTAAACCGTTGTGTGGTTTCAGCAAGGCTGACTGATGCAACACGGCTTCACGGTAAAAACTGCAGTGAGATACTGTATTTAACCTCTTTTAAGTATTTACAAAGCTTGTGTAATAGCTCCACACATACTTGAAAAAAGAACATCTGGGTGCAGAAATACATGACTTGCACTGAAGTTGCCTCATATAATTAGTTTTAGTTCATTGTATTTTTAAAGAAACATCAAAGAATGTTTTTTTTCTGTAATTCAGTGACATGCTGTGCAGAGGGAATTGATTCATGAGGCAAATTTTACAGTAAAATAGCATGTATAAATCATTGACATGCTTTGGTAAACACGGAGCATATTTTTAAAATCAACCCCAAACCACATTCAAATAACCAGCATTGTTACAGCACGGTGGGCTTGCAACCAACTACCAAACCATGGGAGTGATGATCTACATGCTCGTCTCCAAAAATAAGTCTTTTTTTGTGCGACTCAGACTGTTTCACTCCACTGAGCACACAACCACTGTTACAGTAACAGTTTATCACAGTATAAAGCATGTTTTTTGAAGTAAAAGTTGATAAACGACACAACAGGCTACGATGAGTGAGTGGATGGGAGTTCATACCTGCCAGCCTATGAGACAGGGTTGACACAGCAGATGCCCACAAGGCTGAATACGAGTGTCCTTGTCCCTCTCTGCACAGATCTTGCACAGCTGGAAGGTGCTGCCGATTTCGCAGTAGAGCTCATACTGCTCCTGTTGGGTGTTGGTGTTTGGGAGACAGACAGACAGACAGACAAAGAAGACAAACAATAAGAGAATATCTCAGAATATGATCAATGTTTTGTGCTGCTGGCAGTCCGATGAATTGATAATGAGGTATAAAGTGCATCCGCTTACTTCTGTAACTCTGACTTTGCCCCTCTGGGCTGGTTCACACAAGTTCGTCAAATCAGGGTTCACATCGCGGCCATCTGGGTAAAGGTAGCTGCAGGCACAGAAACACACAGCGCTTAGAGAGAAGCCATAAACAAAAAAAAACAAACATAAAGCAGTGACCTGTATGTCACTAACCAGCCTTCCTTGAACCCCTGAACGAGTGCCTGGTAGAGAGGTGTATTCTGGGGGATGGTCTGGACGATGCTACCTTCATTGGTCACATGGCCAATAGCCCACTGGCCCATTCTTGTGCAGCTCAGTCGAAAGATATAGCTGTGAGGAAAAAAGATCCTTCTAAATCACACTTGCTCACAAGAGAGAAAATCAACCTTGAAATTAACGCAGAGAAATTTTGACATCTAAGTTCACAAATGAGTCAATATTATTTTTCATTTAGGAGTCAGTGAGTTTGGTCTGTATTTGGTCCCATATTTTCTGCATTTACGTAATTAATTCAAAAGACATTTTTCAGATTCTTAAAACAGCTGTTAAATTGACTTTACAGTGTTTGTTTATTCACTTTATGACCCTTTGGGCCATGCAAACAATTCATTTGCATAGTTTTGTTAAGCTGCACTTAACATGACAAGGACAAAACCTCTTAAATACAAGAGAGGAGGCTGGAAAGCTTCACTTTGATGGGCTATGAAAAATAAGCCAAAAACTCGAGAGGAAAAGAAATTCGAGGCACTTCAATAGAGATTTAAAATTAATAAAGGAAGCTTCTTTCCTCTGATTTTTTTAAACTTAATGAACAGCCAGGTACTTGAAGTTGCTGGAGTGCTTAGATTCTGTGTCGCTTCAAGGGCCCGATTTCTTACAAATGAGATCAACTGGCAATTCGATGTTAACTCAGACACTCAATGACTTCCACAGTGCTATTTTGAAATGTGAGACTGAGATGTGCATGATCGTAAGCCTTGCTTTTCTGGATGAGAGGGGCATAGTCAGAGTTTTGTTGCTGTGCTTGGCCTCACCTCCCAGGTCTGTGCAGGTAGTGTTCCAGACGAGCTATAACCTGGTCATATGTAAGGAAGGCCATGTAGCCTGGATGAGTCACTGCTAGCTGGTTCCAGTTCCTTATGAGAGACCGCCAGGGCTAAAATGAAAAGAGAGGAGACTTGAGATGTAAAGTTGTGTTCATCATCTCACTGTCTTGCCAAGAGCTACTTTATACTAAATGTAAAGCTACAGTCAGCAGCTAGTTACTTAGCTTAGCATAAAGACCATTTCCAGTTGATGTTAAGCTAGCTAGCTGTTTCTCCCTTTTTCAAGTCCTTATGCTAAGCTCTGCTAACTGTATGATAGCTGTAGTCTCATATTTAGTGTACAGATCTGAAGATGGTATCCATGCTCTCACCTAACTCTTCACAACAAAGGTACTAAACAAATTTGCAAAAAGTTAGTTGATGCATTTATTACCTTTGAGTCACCTTACCTGAAACAGTCTAGTGAAGATGTCAAACTCAAACACAGAGATGTGGTCATTACAGGTGAGATCTATAGTTGACTTCAGAGCCATGGACTCCATCCCCTCCTCAAACGCATGAACACTCTGCAGCTTCTCCTTAAAACTGTTCCACTGCACTATACACCTGACAGAGCGCATCAGTAACACGTGGACACAAACATAAACACACTGCCAAAAAAACAAAAACAAAAACATGTCTCTCATTATGAAAATTAAACACACTCACTTGTTGCCAAACAAGTGCCTCCAAAACTCATTGGCCTCTGTCTTGGTCACCCTGTAGGTGTCACCCTGAAAACATCCCCCTGGAAACATGGCCTTCAGCTCCCACAGTATGTGACTGAACAGCAAGGACAGCTTGGTCAAGTTGCGCCTAAGAATAGAAACAGAGTTTCAGTTGTGTTTACAGAAATAGGATTAGGTAAACATTGTTGAGAAACAACAGTTTATTTTTTAGCACTGTGGTACGAAAAATAACCACATGTGGAGGAGTGAGAATTTATTTATGATAACACTTTTTGCTCTTGTATTAATAAATAAACCTGTCGTCTAAACTGATAACTTATTTGGTTTAGATTGATATCTTGCATCTCACACCCCCTTTTAGTACTCTACAAGCTGCCAGTGTTAAAGAGAAGGGCAATTTGTATCTGAAGGAAAAACATAAAGCATTATCACTTAATATCAGGTTCAGCATTGTTGCTCTATTTTTTTGCTTGAAGTTCTAGATAATTATCCAAAGCAGCACTAAAGCCTAAAGTTAAGACTCTAACTTGCAGTGTAGGTGTGTTAAATCATGGCTGAAAAGTGGCACAAGCATGTTCAGAAATTACTTGGCAACGAGTAGAAAACAGCTATAAACAGACTGTGCAAGAATGGTAAGAAATAAGATTAAATAAAATTCTAAAAATCTTTATGCAGCTGTTTATATCCTGAACTCTATTCTTCTGTTTAAGCTGAAACAAGCTTTGCTGCTACTTTCCATAGAAACACAAGTAAATGCAAACACAAGCAACAGGTAGTCCAGCTAGCAAACAGGATGCTCTCTGCTGCAGGCTTGTCTGTAAATACCACAAAATGTTCCAGTGGCCAATGTCACACTTAAGCCAAGTTTCTAGTAGTAATAACTCTCTTTCTAGTGCCTTCTAAGGTCATTCATTAAATTCAAATTTTAGGACAGTTGTTTTAGCATATTCGTTGACTCCCGAGTTGACATTTTATACACCTTACACGTTTCTCTCTGCCAACGTGCAGCTTGGTGCAACAGGTGTTCAAAGGGAGCAACAAACCACATGATTGTCTGGTACAACAGCTCACCAAAGCAGACAAAAAGCGTCCAGTTTGTTGTGAAAACAACAGAGGACACTGTTGACACTGAGCTGCCATCACACAAATACCTTAACAGCATTCGGTGTATGAGGAAGGCTAAGAAAATCTAAAATTACACATGGACACCAAATGTCTGAGCGCTTCCTATCATGCAGATGCTTCAGGTCAATCGAAACAGGGCCGTAATGTAACCTTCACTGGAGCAAGTGTAATAGTTACTCACCTCGTGTCAATAAACCATAATCCGTTTTTGTCACACTGAACTTTGGCCGCTGATGTTTTTGCGCCTTCAATACTTGTATTTTAACTGTATTATATTTTGCACATCTTGCTCTAATTCTGTTCTACATTGTCCTATTCCTGATGTATCTGTCCTTAGTAAATATGTGTTAAGGTTATGCTTAGTCTTCAACAGAAATGCAGCATTTGAAGTTGACTCGATTTAAATTTAATTTAGTTTGCACCATGACAAAAATGTTCTCAGTTGAATCTCACGATGAAAATTGATCAAAACTACTAAAAAAATTAGCAAGTACCATTTTGTCTTTGAAAAATCTAAAGATTCCTTGCAATATTATATATCAAAATACTCTCCTCAGAGTAGATCTGAGTAGAAAAACAGGGGATTTTCAGATCTGATGTATTTTTTCCTCAAAACTCAGTTTAGTGAATTAAGTAGCTAAAATTTTAACCATGACATCTACTACTTGTCCATCATTTCAAATCCAAGCATATGCAAACATATTGCTTGTTAAAAACATTGTGCACAAGATGTTTTTGTTCTTCCATGAAAGACCTGTTGAGAGTAAGACGTCTTAACAGCATCTAAGATTTGATATGTTACATAAGTCAATAAAAAACACAAAAATACTGCAATAAAATGTAGCGCACTGTATATTCTACACTTCATAAACCCCTTTTATCAGGTAGGCAGTTAAAACTATAGGATATAGATGGGTAACTACAGATGCTGAAACATAAATACAGTTTATCACATTTTGGTCAGTCATGTTTCTTCTGACAGCAAAGTCTCATCTTCTTTAGTATGATCAAGACATTTTTGATGCATCTTTAAAATTCTTCCACAGACCTGTGCAGGCATCTGGACTTTTTTGATGCTTCTTAACACATTCATTAAAGTGACATTTGAGGAGTGTGGGTGGTGGTCAGGCTTTTCACCTCAAGGAGGAAAATAAAAACCTCTATGGTGTTGAGCAGGGGAAAGTAAAGCAGGAGGAAATGTGTAAGCCACATATCTTGCTCTAAAGGCCCTGAGTGCATAAATATATCATGAAACAGATAAAAGATATAATGATGGTGGTGAAATTATCAGTAAACGCACGGGCGCAAACAATACTTTTGGAGAAATGGCTGTGATATTATCTGCAGCAGCGACACCGGACAATAACCTTTATTACGCTTAGAATTTTTTTTGGTCCATTTTCATTCATTGTGTCACTGTTAGAGATTGTAATTTGCACATTAAATTGACGCAGTAACCAGTGAGCCTCAATAGGAAGTGTGTTTTGTACCTTAAATCTTTCTGATCTTATGCAAAAATAGAAAAAAAACAGTAGATCTTGAGAACAGCCGCATTTGAAATCCTGTACGCTAACAGCACTTTCAGTTTTTTTCTTGACAAAGAAAGTGATAACAGGTGGAATTTTTATTAATTGTAATTAAAAGTCAGAATTGCTACATAGAAATTCTGATAAATTATTTAGCGTCCAAATGGAACCCCAAATGAAAGGGGATTAAGCAATAACCAATCCAATAATTTTTTTAATGAAATGTAAAACTTTTACGATCCGAATTTTCTTTTTAACAATTACATTAACTCATTTAATGACTTATAAAACATATGTGTGTTTCATAAGCTGTTTCTGCTCACAGTTCAGGTTGTAAACTTAACAGTTTCCACATTTGCATGTGTCTCAAATTCCAGCCAGCGGAGGTCAAAGCTGTCGGTATGTCACACACAGTGATCTTCCATCTGCTGAACCTTCCACTGTCTGTGTCTGCTGCCTTCGCCTTCAGTCTCATCTCAGTTCTGTTTTTACCTTAACATGAAAGTTAGGCAGAAATTTCACTTGCTAAAGGGAGGCTATCACTCTAACCAAAGACCATCTGACGGTTAGTGTTGTTAGAAACAGGCAGAGTCCCCGCAGCTTACCGGCACCGAGTCTATCGGACGACAAGCTGCAAAAATACCGACATTACAGCAGGACATTCATTAAACACAAAGGAGAATATTTACAGAAGTTGCTGTGACATCTAAGCCACATTACACATAACACAATGTGAATTTGTCACATGGCTGCCCATGCAGACCGGGCTGTGGTGAAGGCCATCTGTTATCTTACATATTCATGTGATTCTTGAAGATGACACTATTAATCTTCAAACATAGATTGTTTGATTTTAGATTCTGCTGAAAAATCTGTCATAGAAACTTGTGACTGTAACTACTTGCATACAATGACTGTGTATTGTACAGCAGAACAGAAAAGCTTATGGAAAGTAATGTGATCCATTTTAATTTTTCAATGGCGTGGAAGCGTGTTTCGGTGTTATGCAATAAATCAGCTTGCCATATGTGTCACACAAGAACCAAAATAACTTGGTTTGTGAAACAGAATCTAGACAAAAATATAATCAAATTGCCATGATTCAATTAGAGAGAGAGAAAGATAGATAGATAGATAGATAGATAGATAGATAGATAGATAGATAGATAGATAGATAGATAGTAGAGACTTAAATTCTAATAATAACAAGA
>JAUZTA010000030.1:7950133-7963369 GCA_034780835.1 Ctenochaetus striatus | reverse complement strand
GTACAGATAAAGAATTTCAGGCGATCATACCACAAAAGGTCTAAACGACAAAATAAAGAAGAGAAAATGCTACTGAAAAATGCTTGAGCGTGTTGTCTTTTGTAGAAAAGGTTTATCATGTGAGTGATATGCTGCCTTGTGGGTTATGGAGAGTTTTTCTTAATAATATTAACCGCACAGTTCAGTTAATTACATTGGTGTAATTTGTCAATGCTTTCCTTTTTCAGGTGGCGATGACCTCTCAGTATCTGAATATGAAAACGAAATACCATCAAGCTTTGAACAAGTTGGGAATTCTGGTAAGCCAGAGTGCAATGAAAGGTCAAGTCTATAGGATTTAGGACGATCTCTTTGGAAGATATGACAGATATAATATAATACTCCTAAGTATGTTTTCATTTTTGCATTATCACCAAAAAAATAAGAATTGTTTTGTTTTTATTACATTAGAATGAGACTTTATAGAATGAGAAGGATCCAGTCCTAGTTTGACATGCTGCAACAGTATGTTTCTACAGTAGCACAGAATGGACAAACCAGATATTTGCTTTTAATAGATCCTTGCACTTTTTTAGGGGGAGCTGCAGCCTCTGCATCTGAAAAGTCCAGCAGCTAACAGGAACTTGTTTCTGGCAAGACTGCATAATGAAAGCAAATAAAAACATTTTAATTGTATAAGTTTATCAAAAAGTAAGAGTCTGCCAAAATAGACAAAACACTTTCCATGGCTTTTTACTGCTACAATTTAATAAAAAAAAAATAGCAAAGCTTTAAATATCCATTAAAAGTAAAATATCCTGTCTGAGACTTTTTAGAATGGTGCAAAAGTCCTAAAAGTCCAGGGGGAAATCCTGTTACAGCCTGTAAGGAAAGTTCAACTAAGAATGTCATTTTTTCCCTGCAAGACAGGGTCCCAAATGAAAAGGTTTAGATCCAAATAGAGATAGGTATAAAACAGCCATATTGATGCCCTGCAGTGTTTAATCTAATAAAGAATTTGTGGCAAACCTTGAAAAAAGCAGCTCCCTTTTGGTCCCCATGCCTCTAAAAATGGAAAAGTCCAGAAAATTAAAGCTGATACAATTTATTATCCAGTGTTTGATTTATATGTGAGCATAATTTTCTCACACTTGTTTTAGTAGGATTTTACATTAATATTAAATAGGATGTATATATTATATCTACTGTGATTTAATGTTGTAAAATAGTTAATAAAAACAAAAATTTGCAAAGAGGGTGGGAGATTAGGAGGGTTGGACACTTTTAATAGGCACCATGCACGTGTCCGTCTGTGCATCTAAATGTGTGACTCGATCTCTGCCAAGAAGATAGTTCAGCTGTGCACTTGTGCAACTGCTATTACTTTCCATGACAGGCAGACTGAGTCAGAGGTGAGAGGCTCCTTGTACGACACACAGCACAGCAGAGTTGCAGGGATTTTTACACTCAGGGCCTCTTTTCCTCAGCTAGACCCAGCTCCAGGACCATGGCACAACCGACTCCAATTGATCCCACCAAGATGGGACAGGGTCGGGCCATCGCCGTGCTGACCTCAGGGGGCGATGCCCAGGGTGAGTAGAGGCTTCTCTAGACTTGGTATGTGAGTATTAAGTGGCAAGGAAGGGCATGTATGCTGTTTGTTTGCCCTAGCAGGTGGTCAAAGATCTGGTATTTAGGAAGTCACTACTTAGCAACTCAATAGTGTGACAAGTAAAGCAATTTAGATGCAAAGTGAGTCAGACACTTAAAAATCTACAACAAAAATTTGGATGACCATTGAATATCATGGTTATCTTAGATAAGTACTGCAGGCCTCACAGATTTCTAGTGCAGGTGTATCAACTGTTCTTTTTTCACTACTGACACTTTCAAAACCAATTTAAATATTGGGTAGCTATGGAACACGAAATACACTGCTTTTTGAAAACAATAAAGTCTAGCCTTTTTTCTTGACTGAGAATCAGTCAATTATACTGACTGTGTCTTTTTGGATCATATATGATTGCTCAGCTCTTTTATAATGACTTAGCTCTTAGCTCTCGATCTGAGAGGAGTAACTAAATGAAAAGGGCAGCAAGAATTCCTTCACCTGAAGCTGCTCAAACCACAGAGTGAGACAGACTGTCCTCTGACCTTTAACTTGATGAGGAATATCTACACTGCGACCTTTGGGAAGTATGTCAGTGACCCTATAAAACCCTCTGCTGTGAGATATCCATCCCTCAGTTTTTCTGCCCAGGCAGAGTGTAAATGCAAAAATGCACATGCTTGTGAATCGTCCAATTCTCTAATTTTTACTCTCCAAAAGAAAAAAAAATCACTGTTATAACCTTGTCTTTTCAGTCATCTTCATATCTTTTGGAACAAGTTTCTTCTCTCTCGTTCCTTCCTCCACTCTCCCTAACACTGTATCTGTTAGGAGGGCTAATTTTAGAGGTGTGACCTTTCTGTCATGTGTTGGAGGTGAGATGGAGTAAAAGGGCCGTCCTACATTTCCTTCCTCCTCTCTCCTCCTCCTATGCACTGAAAGTGGAGATGCTCTTGGCACCCTTGAAGCTAATCTATCCACATCTTGTCCTTTGGCTGAGTATTATGAGTGTAGGCAGAGGCCCAGTTGTCTTTCCTGGAAAACAAGCTTGTCACCATCATTTAGAATTTACCAAAACAAACAAACAAAAACAGTAATATTAAATAGTAGCTTTGTCCTGTATTATATGCCTTTATCTTAAGCTTGTTGTTGTTGTTGTTGCACCCCACTGGCTTTAAGCAACTGCAGCATCAAGTTAATTTAGAGACTGTAAAAAGAAATAATAATATTGTGCACCATTTCTTCAAGCATATTTGAGGCTAATTAGCATGATCAAATAACACACCTAAGTTACTGTGTTAGTTTGAAATTTGTTCTGTGCAAACTTAAGATAACATAAATCCACCCAAGTAGAAGCTGCTCATTTAGAACTTCGTGTAATTTTATATTCATTTGCATTTTGAATGTACATTCCACAAAAAAAGTAAATTTGCGGAATTTTTGCAGAAACATCAAGACAAATTTCTACAATATAGCAACAATTGCACATTGAATTTCCCATTGCATTGTTCTGTTATTTCATTTGATCATTCTTTCCCCTTGTGTGTGGGTGGTATCCAGAGTTGCTCATATTAACTTAAAGAGCTAACATAAACACACACTGTGCTTACAGGTATGAATGCAGCTGTGAGGGCCACAGTTCGAGTAGGAATTTACACTGGAGCCAAAGTGTTTTTCGTTAATGAGGTAAATAAAGTTTTAAGATGGTATTGTGTTGGTTATTCAATTAATAGTTTGATGTAAAACGTCAAAACAATTACATAAACTTCAGATGCTATCTTCAATTTGCATGTACTGTCTGTCCAACAATATCAACTATACAAAACCCTCTGAAAAACTGAGAGTGCACCAGCTCACATCAAACTCCAGTGGCTCTATTTTTGTCCCTCTGGTTTCAGAATATTACTTATAATTGGACTTGTTTAGAATTTTATCAACATGGCACACTTAAAAGAGCTTTTACATTTCCCTTTTTTTTTTAATCATTTGGGAATTATGAAAGTAAAGTCATGGCATTAGCCCTAATAAAACAGGCTGTGGATCAGCTAACTGTTGATTAAGTAAGAAATTGAGAACTATGCAATTTTACCAGCAGACACGGGAAATTATTTTTATCCTCTGTAGCTTGAGGCTAAAAATAAATCCGGTAGCTTACAAATCATCGTTCAGAGGTCTTTTCTCACTCATAAACTAATTGATTGGAAAGCCCATATTTTATTAAAAGCCATTTCGTTCAATAGACAAGTTTCCTGTCCTTGTTAGACCTTTAAAGCAGACCGTCCCCAACATGCATATGTCTCAGATAATGATTTTCATTTTCAAAGCGCCTAGAGGCCATTTCTTGAGAGTAGGACTAAGCTGTCTGTCACTGACAGACATACCATTCATTCCTAGACATGTAATCCCTTCAGAATCAGTTTGGGTATTCATAGGGTATGGTAAAGGCTATTTGGGTATTTACAGTTCAGATATACAGTTATCATGAGAGGCTAAGTGGCTTATTCACAAAGCTGTAATACCAGTCTGAGTGCTTGGATTGGGTATTGTGCGACCTATAGAGTTGATTTAGACCAAATCCTTTAAGCTTAAGATTTGAGAAGCATAAACAGATGTCAGTCTTCTATAAGTTCGCTCAATAAGGCCACGGCCCATGCAAGTGCAAAAACAACCGAACCCATATATCACGTTTAAGTTTCTTTTTTACTGGAGACTGAACGGCTTTGACTCTATATATTCGGCACGCCCTGCAGGTAATAATAACCTCTCGCAAAGCAATTGACTTTTAAGACACATTCCGAACATAGTTGGTCGAAAACAGCTGGTTAATATTTTCTGAGTCTTGTTTGAAGACGAGAAGTGATACTTTCAACCTGCTCCGCTGCAGAAGACGCAGAACAGTCGTGGATTGGAAAGCCGAGCTGCCTGGAAATCACACGCAGCTGTTCTGGATATAAAGAAGACTGGAGTTTGTAAAAGCTGCAGAGAGTTTGACAGGACTGAGGCAGCAAGTTTACTCTTCAGTTCTCTGAATGTCTCTCTCTTTCTCTGTCTATTTCTGGCTATGACAGCAGGAAGGGAGGGAGGGAAGAAAAAAAAAGCCTTCCTACTGACTATCTCACATCAATACAGCTAATCATCCCTCATATCGACCCGGTCACACTCATCTCTCCATGCTGTAGAGACATGAGATCCACTAACAAGTGTCCTGTCCTGCGGTGAAGGACTTAACGCGGGAGGTAACCCTCGCAATGCCTTACGTAAGACCTATATCATGCCGCATAGCTGTGGCGAATGCTGATTTAGCCGAGCTCAGGGTATTTTCTTACGTAAGGCCTTAGGTCATACAGTAGCTGTGGCTGTGATTTACTGTATTGGCTCATTACCTAATGGAGCTGCAGGAGAGGAAAGGAGAGGAGAGGAGAGGAGGGAAATGAGGACAGAGGAGGAAGAACACAGAGGAGGAGAGTAAGGAGGGAGAACTGAAAGGAAATACACGACAAAGATGGGAAGAAAAATGACCAATAGAGTCAGAAAGTAGTAAAGAACACGAGAAAAAAGATTAAATCGTTCCAGCAAAAGCTTCATAAAAACTCTTAAGTATTTGCTAAAGTCAGTCTTGATGATAGACATATGCTTATTGTCTTGTTTAGTTGCTACCAGTGGAGCAAAAGGTGGAGCAAAGGTGGAGCTTTGAGCATCATGAGGAGGTCGCCCTGTGCCCGACTTGTAAAAGTGGTGTCAGACAAGAGTAGTTTTAAATGACAGCATCGTCACCCTCTTTAGAACAACTGTGATTTGTTTTCCTCGACATAATCCACTGAGTGCAGTCTGTTAAAATGCTTTTCAATTTACAACCATGTTCCCAGACTTTGCTTAAAGATTATTTTTCAATTTAATGCTCATTTCGTGTAAACAAGAGTAATAATAAATTAAGTTGTAATTTATCTACAAAGACACGCATTATTTTTATGAAAAGCCTGCGCAGAATTTCCAGCGTTTATGAGCCTGTGACTCTTACTCGTATACTCTGGATATAGTCTACGTGCTGTTTTGTTTCTTAACACCTGATAAAGGAGTTTGGACCTTATTGTTTTCCTGAGGCAGGTATTCCTCTACTGTGTCTTGGATCTGCACCAAACCACCTCCCCCTCCAAAAAAAAACCAGACATGGCAACCAGTATAAATCAACAGAGAGACACTCAGATGCCCGCATCGCTGCAACTCAATCCTTTTAAGACAAAAGAGCATCTGTCCTACTTTAAGCCCCCTTGGAGACGTCCAAGCTTCACGCCCTGCGGAAAAGACAAATCGTGAATCAGTAATCTTATTCTTATTCTGCTGTCACTATCCAGGCAATCATGAGGGTTGGAGGCTTGATTGACTGATAAATCAGGAGCTTCGCCTTCAGGTTCATCTTTCTCCAGATTACCACAGCAGTCTGGCAGAATTCCTGCATTGCTGCAGACGCCGCACCAATCTGCCTATTGATTCATACTCTGCATGTTACCATCACTGCTCTACATCACACTGGGACGCTTAAGCTCTTTCACTTATAACGGTAAATGGCTCCCAACATGGGGAAATGCACCTCTTCCCAGCAGAGGACCACGGGCCTTGAAGTGGCTTACTTTCACAACTGTGTCTCCAAATGAAAAGTTACTTCCTTTGTTTTGCTTTTGCATTCATTTAAAACTGCCTGACTATCGGTGGGTACTGCATTGATTCTGCACAAAAAATGATCAAAAATAGATGCAGCGAAAGCATAGATGTCGTCATGAGGTGAGTTGTGCCAGCAACAGTTTAAGTAGCCTCAAGCTGCTGATCTCAAGCAGAGATGAGGAACGAGCCACAGAGGTCTGATAAGAGGGTGTCTGATTCCACATTCTCAGTTTTAGTTTCATTTCGAACATAAACAACCAGTTCCTCTGGAGCCTTTCAACCTGTAAACAGACTTTGATGCGTGAAATCTGCAGATTTCCACTTAAAGTGATCACCAGAGTTATTACAATTCCATCCCGAGGGGGACATTGCATTGTCTGTTTTTCGAATTTCATGGCAATTCATTTGAAAGCTGTTAAATCACTTCACTCAAAACAACAAAGTCTGTCAGTGGAGCCAGAGAGAGAAAAAAAAAAAAAAGAAGTCAGGGGATCACAGGAGGATCACACGATTCTTCCTCTGGGTGTCATGAACATCCGTGCAAATTTTCATGTCAAATATTCACGTTTTCAGTAGTTGTGGAGACATTTCAGTCAGGTGAACTGAGCGAGCACAAGAAGTAAACCGGCTGACAGAGTGAGTGACAGACATCCCCCGCCTCCACCTTTCATGTATGTAAACCTTTCATGGCATGTCAAACGACTCCGCGGTTGGCTGAATTATACAAAGGTCATAACGCTACAAGGAAACCAGCTATCTGTTCGCTCGCTTAGACTTGTCAGCATTTTTTTTAGACTTCAAGAGACACTCGTTGCATGTCCTGTTGGGCAAATTGTCCCACCTCGCAAAACATAAATCAGACAGCTCACTTTATAGTCCCTTGCTTTCTGTAATTCGCCACCCCCACCCATGTCAAAAATTAGGCTACCTGACAGGGAGAATATTTGACACGTCAGCCCAAAGCAAGGGGGATAAAGAGAAACAGAGACACGGAGGCACTACAAAGGGAACGGAGATGTGTAATGAAAGAATAATGAAGAGAACAGATTAGAAGTGGAGGAGGAGGGGAGCGCTTTAATTCCAAAGTCAGGGGATGGGTAACATATAGCCCCGGGGAATAAAGGCAAAGTATTGGCAAAGAGAGAGAGAGAGAGAGAGAGAAGAGTGGGAGAGACAGAAAGTGAGGGTAGCTGTAATCTTGTGTGAATTCTCATGTCTAGGTCCCGGCGTTGCAGGGAAGAATGAATGAAAGACGTGCCGAAGCTCCATCCATCACTTCCCCCCAATGATTCTTTGATCTATCCCTTTGTTTCACTCCTTTAGTCTCTCTTTCTGTATGCCCCCTCCATCTTTGTCCACTCTAATCTCTCCATATATCTTTATAACCCGCTCTTCCCTCTCCCCTGCGGCACTCATGCTCTCTCTCTCTCTCTTGGCCTCTCTCCTCCCGGCCGAGCTGCAGACGATCAAACAGCTGTTTTCCGGGCATTGATACATTGTGAAAACCTGAGTCACACTGGAGGGTTTGTGCAGTGATGTAGCTTTTCAACACCGCAGCATGATCCATGTTCCAATAGCTTACGTTCGCTGCCAATTGGCTGTGATGATCAATAGACAACAGAAAACAATAGAGTCATTAAAATGAAGCGACGATCATGATTCATCTCAGCATCATTTTCTGTTTTCCTTCTCGTTGTTTTTTACCTGCTTTGGATGTGACATCAGATCGCTCAGTGTTCTCGGTAGTTGGTGACAGACTTTGTTGTTCAGGCGGTGTGTGTTGGTGGTGTTGGTTGTAACGAGATCAAATGAGCTGCTGCTCTTTGTTTATCCCCCCCCCCTCCCCCAAAAAAAGAGTTTCAGAGGGACACTGTCTTTTACTGTATGTTTATCTCAGTGGATTCTGCCTGACTGGGGGTGCCAGGCACAATACCACTCACTCTGACAGTAACTCTGTGGGAGGGAAATCTGTCATGCTCGCTGCAGACGATGCCAAGCTACAGCAAAATGGTGCTGAACAATATGTGAGTCACATCTCATTCCTAGGTTTCCACACACACACACACAGAGCGTTTATACCCCGGAGACTACGGTTCGTTCCCATGAGAAACCAAATGTGTTACCAAATTAACTGGTTTTCGGTTCCTAAATTTAATCCAACAGAAACTGCTTAGGGGTTAATAGCGTGTTGGACGGGCTGTTTGGTACAAAGGTGTTGCCAGTTAGATGCCCAAACGGATATCTTGTGCTTCTGTATGAGACACCAACAATATATGACAGAGTGACGTTGGTATTCGATGTGCCGCGGTTTGCACAAAAGCGCCCATACATACAGCGGGTCCCTGCATCATAAAGGTCATCTGCGTTATCAACTGCTGGCAGCACAGTTAACAAGATCGGAGCATTATTCAACCCTGTTATTACTCAGGGATCAGCTGCCATTTCTTCACTTCAGTTTTTATGGTTTTAAAGGGGAAATCCAAGCGAGACAATAGACTGTACATGAACGGTTTTCTACGGTCGGCTGTTCTAGTTTTAATTTGTGGATTTGAGCTCTAGTCTCTCCTTAAACTGAAAAGGAGCAAGAGTCGGATTGTAGTGATAAATGTAATCTACAGTAAAAATCCTAGAGCTGCTCCGTAGACGGTGAATTATGAAACCATTCTGAAAAAAACACTAAGACAAAAGCCGTGGTGATTAAACCGGGATATTGGGGACGTTTTCGGATTCACAGCTGTAAGCCCTTCATTCAAATAAAACTCATGTAGCCTAATATTTCAAACCAAAAAATGTCTGATCCCCTCAAGCCACTCACTAATTCAATGTCATCGAGATGTTCCCGAAGCTTTGCAGAATATGATTTCCAGTGCAGCACAAATAATGCATTTTATAATTCTGTTTGTTCTGTTCCAATTTGCTCAGTATTATTTGTACAGTGAGGCCCATGAGGAAAACCGCTATAATCCACTGAAATTTGTCTTGCTTTTCTTCAAAGACTTACCCCGTCTTGTGCATGTTTTATTTCTACAAATAGCTCTTTTTTTTCTTCACAACAGTGTCAAGCATTTACCCATCCATTTCTATATACCATGAAAATTCATTTCTGATATTATTTCAGGTTGAGGAATGCATTAAAGCAATTTGGTGTGGTTCATTTGGTCAAAGTTACCTTATTATTACACAGTAATCGAGTTCACGCTACAGTTTTTTTAAGTGTATGAGAGGCTAATTCATCATTTTGCAGCTGCTGAGGCTCAATCAGCAGACAAAATAAACTTCTACCTAACAGCATGAATATAAATTGTAATATTGTGATTTCCAGTCCAATGAAGCAGTTTGACTGTGTTGTAAACGCTAACTTTTTGCTGACAAAATAAGAAGATTAACACAATTATAACTCAGATTTATGGGAAACATTCCCTCAGAAGACACTCAAAAGAGAAGTCTATATTATTGCAATAAAACATCATCAGAGGCAGGCCATTATAAGTATGATTTTTTAACTTGGAATGGGATTTTTTTAATCAAATAAATCTCCTGTTTGATAACATACAAAAACAGATGAAGAAATTTGACCTGATCTTGTGATTAATCATTTCTCTATGATTGTGTTCTCAATTCTTGCAGAGTATTTTTCAAGTCACAATCTGACATAAAATTACAAATTGGAACTTATCTTCTTGAAAAAAATTAAGTCAGGCTGTAAAAAAAGAAAAAAGGTGAACAGTTTAACAAGTTTTCAGAGAATCCCACATAAATATGATTTTCCCACAAAACTGTAAATGAACATAAATTTATATTGTTGCTCTTTTAATGCGGCTTTGCTCTTTCATACTTTTGGCTTTTCTTCAGACGCCTTTTTTTTCCCCCTATTGCATGTAAATGCAGCTTTCAGAGGAAAATTAATTAGGAATCAGCTCTTTGCCTTCAAAGTCTCCAGCGTCTCTGCACGGCACTTTCTGCTGCTTACAAACACACACGCACACACACACACACACACACACACAACAAACACACACATATGCACTCCTTCACATTCCCCCATGCCTGCTGGGCTGTGTGGACTTTATCGTGCCTACACCAACTCAACGCTGGTGTCGTCTCTGTGCTGGAACCCGCAGGCTCAGAGCATGAATATATCAACCATTTTATAGAATATTAATCATCCCTCAGCACTGGATGAATTGCAGGCAATTGCATTTTTTTTTCTGTGCCCGCCTCGCGGTCACAAATATGAAAGTGTTACCACCTCTGTCAAACTTAAATGGTGTAGTTATATGTGGGAGTACATTCTTATTTGCATGTTTACACTATCCTGGTGGGTCTCCTGATGTGACCTCAAGCAGTGTTACATCTTGTAAATTAAAAGCATTTTTGCTGTGTACACTTTCAAATTTGCACACGTATGCTTGTGAAATCACTGCCAGTGGAACATGTTGTCCTTTTTCCAGCCTCATAAAAACCCCAGCGGGGAATTTTCATCCAAAATGAGATGTTCGGCGTTAGAGGAACACCTGCTCTGACAAAATGGATCTCATTACAGAAGTTATCCAACAAAAATTGCTTCTTATTTTTCTACTGATCCTAACTATTTTTCTCGCACAGCACTGATGCTGAAATTTTAAATTAGGGAGATCAGATGCTTACTTAATTAAGGCAGCCAGATGAAATTATTTATTATTTTCATGATTTAATACTTGGCAGTATTTTGCATTTTAAAATGGAAACTTTTAAAAGTGGAACTGATGATTTCAGAAACTCTCAGTCGCAATCAGGAAAACAGCTCATTCATTATGTGAGAGTCTGTTTACTATATATTTGTCCACTTGACTTCATGATGTTGCCTGCTCTGTTTATCCCTCCTGTGTGTGCATGTGTGTGTGTGTGTGTGCTGCAGCCTAAGTGAGGGACCCATCTGTGTGTGTCCAGTGAGGCCTGAACCATTACATCTCTGCTGGTGTGAGCCCCCCCCTCATGCAGGGGGCCGAGGCAGGCCGTCCCCTGAGACAAACACTCCCAGGCTGTCTTTTCATCACACACACACACACACACACACCAATACGATTGATCTACTGAGCAGCATATTAATTCTTAAACATCTCCCAAAACTATTGCATCAGACTCCAGCATTTTCTCCCTCAATCATCTTTCCATCCAACTGATCTCCTCCTCTCATCCATCTCTCCTCACATCCACCCCCCCACCCCCGCCTCTCTGTCTTTTTCTATTTGAAAGCACCTCTATCTCCCCCTCTTTTTGCCCATAATGGGGGGTAATTATGGCATTACAGCCACAATGACTGTGCAGTGTGAGCTGTGGAAGCGTGACACACGTTCATGCACCACGGCCAAGTGTTGCCATCAATACGGACTTCTGTGACTCCACAGGAGGGCATTAGGGGGGAAAAATAGGGGAGAGAGGAGGAAGGGAAAAAGAGGGCGGGGGGGCAATAGGAGAGATCGGGAAAAAATTCAGCAGTAGGTGGCTGTCAGAGGTGTGGCAAGTCAATTAGTGCACAGGGAGCAGAAAAAACGGGAAAGGAGATGTGGGATCGTCAGATATTCTGAGGGTGGAGAGGTAATGAAAGACAGAAAGGGAGAATGTGAGAGCAGCCAGGATCAAAAGAAAGTGATGGAGCGGATGGAAAGAGAGGGAGACACTGATGTGATTCAGACTAAAGCTAATCGACCTGGGGCAAAGATGGAGAAGGGGGGAAAAAAAAAGTGAAAGGAGAATGGCCGGAAAAGAAGGTTTCTGTCAATAAAAGCAAAATGTGAGCACTTGCGAGCCGATGGGGCCACTCAGACCATCACTGTGATTTTTCTCCAGCTTCGCCTGGCTGGGCTGAGCAGACCGATTGGCTTGAAGAGATTTAATGCAAGTCTGCAATGAGCTGCCAATGAGTGACAAGGCTGTTTATCAAGCTGCTCTTAGAAGAACGTTTAATCACATCATTTCCGAGCTGATTCACCCACGTCGACAGGAAGCAGGCATGGTTATCATCTGTGGCTGACGAAGAAAGAAATTCAGAAACAACTGCGACACAAAGAGCGGGGGGAATAACAGAGGCATTAATGATTAAATAGTCATATTAAGTGGTCAGCAGAGTTTGTCACACCTCATCGCCTCCCCATGAGTGAGTCACAAATCGATAATCTGTTTTTGTAATCAATTGGCAGCATATGGTTTCTGCCATAAATGGGATTCGACTGAAACTCGAGCTGCCTGCTACGAAGCACTTGAGCAGGGTGCATTAGGGGCCCCGGTCCCCCAACGATAACATCAATTAGTGTGTTCAGTGTGTTAGTGTTTTCATATCTGCATCCACTATAATGGATGCTACTGGATCAGATCACATCACTGCCCAAAATCCATAACAATCCTCCGTATTCACTGGTCATCAGCCCAAAAATGACTCAGCTTCTGCTGCTGAACAGAACTCTGATGTCATCAAACCGGGTCACATGCTCGCTGATGACCTCGTGGTCGTTTGTCATCGCTGTCAGGACGAGGCTGACGAAGCACTCGCCCCCGAGCTGAGCTGAACAGAGACGGTCTCAGATGGTAATGTGTCATGAGGAGCGCGAGCTGGAAGTGTATGAAACTGAATCTTGTTTTTTTTTTTGGTTTGTTTTGGTTTATTGAGTTCGTTGTTCAGGGAGTGAATCAGCTTCGTGTAATCATGTACGACTTTTTAAGGTTTTTAACATCCAAGCATTGCAAAACACAACAAAACAAAACAGGGTTTAAAATCTTTGCCATGCTTTTCACATTTTTGGTCCTTGTCTTGAACTTAACTAAGAGCAGGTCTTATACCTTAAAACACTTTTGGAAAAATTCCGTCCATAATACTTTAATGATCAAAATATTACTTTAACTTAACACACAACACTGATTTCTCGTATGGCTCAATAAAACCAGACTTTCTTTTGTGGCACTTTGTATTGTCGCGGTTGTTTTTTTCAGTCGTCATTTGCATTGTTTCAGGT
>JAUZTA010000030.1:7903153-7920682 GCA_034780835.1 Ctenochaetus striatus | reverse complement strand
AGAACGGGTGAGAAAAAGGTGGAGAAATGAAGAGAGTGAATAAAGAAATAAGTATGTCAGCCTCTAAAAAACCAACTTCAGCCAAGCACCTGTCAAGACCACAATGAATTTTGAATGGGGCAAACTCAGAGTGTGTTTACAGCCCGACCGGTGCAGACCTGGAAATGAAATCCAACACTTCACCACAAGATGAGTGAAGAGAGATAAAAAAAAAATACAAAAAAAAAAAAAACAGGGAAAGCTAAATTCTGAGACATTTTGCAGAAGAAAATCGAAGTATTGCAAAGGAATTTTTCATGTACAACCTCCCTGTTTACCAACTTTACACTGCTTTAAAGTAAAGACAAATACTTCAACAAAAACAGGAATAATGAAAGAAAGTGAAGGTTGGTGTTGAAATGATAAGTTGAGCAATTAATCCCCTGGCAGAAAGTTAAATGACAACATTTTTGCTAACTGATTATTTATTTCAGTCATTTATCCAGCATGGTTCCAGCATCTCAGGTAGTTTATTTCTTTTTTTCTTTGGTTTTATATAACTTGTGCGATTAGACTGTTGGTCAGACAAAAACAACCAATTTGAAGACTTCACATGGAAGCTCTTGTAAATCTTAATATTGATTTTTTTTTTAACACTTTGCGGACTGAACAATAATCAGTTAGTCAAAAATATCATCAACACAAACTCTAGTTAGTTGCAGATCATAAAGCAAACTTTAGATCAAGCATGTGTATATAAATTCACCAGTGAATACTTGCTGACGGTATAGAGTTAAGGAATGTAGAGAAAGAAAAAAAAAGACTGGTATGGTAAAAATTAAGTTAATTTGTGCTGCACAAAACAACTCTTTGAGTCTGGATGTGAGTACTGAGACGGCGCCTGAGTTGCTGACGATAAGGAAATCTTTTTTTGATGAGGCGGAGGAGGTGAAGTGTAAGGCCAATAGGAGGCAAGGACACGGAGTTATTGATGCAGCGCTTGGACCTTGACAGAGCGGAATTAAAACATGAATCATTAATATAGTGCTAACACATAAAGATCAGGAAAGAAGGAGGGAGTGATGGAGGACGTGGAGAGGGAAAAGGAGCAGAGATTGACAGCTGAAGAATAGGTGCATTTATTTGCATGTTTTTGTTGGACGGGGTTCCTCATTTAGCACTGACACAAAGTGCATCTCATTCCTTACATACCGGTGTGTCTGCATGATAAAATTAATATGGTTGCACCTGCAGGCACATCGGACACGTGGGATTTACTGCGATAGGATCGTGTGAGCAATATTTCACAGGGGATGAAAAAAAAAAAGCGAGAAGTCAAGTGCTGTACCTTTACCTCACACCACCCTGCTCCTAATCCACCGCAGCCCAAGCTCCACAGGAAATGACTGACAGTATTAAAAAGTGAGTTTTTGCTCCGAGGAGCCTCTAAGATGATACATCAACAACATCGACTAAATGTTCCCAAAACTGTTCAGGCCGCATCTTTCCTTTGACTCTTCATGGCGTCCTCGCAAATGCCCGGCAGGTGAACAACGCTTACCTGCCACGGACGGCTGCAGCGGCAAAAGAGAGAACAAGAAGGACGCTCCTGTTACCTTCATCTTTATCTTTCTCCCATTAAGTACCAGAGGAGAGGAGATAGAGAGCAGGTGAAAGGATGGAGAGAAAGGAGAAGAAGAGATACCAGCGAGTATGTGCTTGTGTGAGAGCACTTGTGAGATAAACAGATTCTGAAAAGAGGGAGTGTAATGAAAGAATGAAGTTTTACACACATATACTCACACACACACACACACACACAGACACACACTCAGGGTAACAGAGTGGTGCCAAGCAGCCTTTCTTTCTCCTGCTGTGCAGCATTCATCTGGGAGAATAGGATTAGACAACCACCTGGATCCCTGATCTTTCTCTCTTTCTTTCTCTCTCTCTCTCTCTCTCTCTCTCTCTGTGGTTTTTCGTGAATGTGTGTGTGCATGCAGATAAAAAATGTCTGTGTAGCATCTCCTCTGCCCCCTCCGGAGGCCAGCGTCAGTCAGCTAAAGGCTGGCTGTGTTGCCAGTACCATCTAAACTCTTAATGCAGATTCATCAACAGTACCCACCGAACACCCAGAGACCCACTCACCAGCGTGAACACAAACACACACACACAACCACACATACACACACACACACACACACACACACACACAATTGCTGACTGGGCAATGTGTGTGTGTGGGGAGCATCAAACAGCCTGTGATAAGACAGAGGCAGAGTGGGTGGTTGAGCATCGAAACGTCAGCGTGAACGTACGGCGATGTAGATGCAGGGCAGAGGAAGGTTGCAGCAGAGAAAGGGTGTGTGTGTGTGTGTGTGTGCATGTGTGTGTCTATGTGTTGGTGTGAGCCACCTGAGAGTCATCAAATGAGCAGGGGAGTGAAAGACACCAAAGGACGGGCAGAGAGCTGAAGAACAGCAGAGGCAGGCTGTATAATAAGCTGTGTGTGTGTGTGTGTGTGTGTGTGTGGGTATGTGTGTGACCTTCATGGTCCGGGGCGAAGCTGGGTGTTAGGAGGGTTGGGGTGACAGGATGGAGGGTGATTGGTTGGGTGGTGGGAGTGGGAGTGACCAACACATTATCTACAGACAGACAGGGAATGGGAAACACACACACATATACACAAATGCTATTATCTACAACATGCAGTGACATTTCAACCAAGACGCTGAAGGGTTTTTATAGGAGGGTTACTACTGCCTATAAAACACAACACATGCTTTATTATTGTTGAATATTAATTGAGCTGATTCACTGCTCTTCCACAGCATCCAGCTGAGGAAGAGCAGCCTCGTCACCTCCAAAGAGTTTTGCAAAGGAGGAAAAGATGTTTAACACAAAAACTGGAGGACAGACTTATTTCAAACATGCTGCTCAACAACTGAAGCTGATTCCATTTTGATACCAGAGACAGACGTTAACAATTATTTCCCTAAATGGGACAATGACATCCCTCGTCAGGCCTCTATGCCACTGAAGGGGTTTAAGGAAGAGATTTACAATGGAAGAGACATGCTTTTAAAAATTGGGCCTGAAGAGAATAACACCTGGCAGATTGACATTCATCTACGGGGCAACTGGAATATATAGGAACAGATTCTCTATCACTGACACATTTTCTATGGTACAATTGCAGGGGAGACAGAGACATTGTCTGTGACAGATGCATTCCCAATGGAACTGTGCCATGCAGGGACTGTCTCATTCAATGCCGAACAATGGCTTGGATCTCGACACGTTCTCCGAATCAATGGCTGAGACACAATGGTAGGTGGAAAGGTAGAAAAAGACAAGTTCATATTGCTGTTAAAGACAAAAATAATGGCTGACACGGGCTAAAAGGGAGATGGAGGAGTGGGTGTGAATGTGAGCGTGTCTGTGTGAATGTGTGTGTGTGTGTGCATCAGCACTTTAAGAGTGAGTAGCATGCCACTTCATCAAACAATCTCTGTAAAACCGCAATGTGCCAGGTAGTGTGTGTAGCCTAAATCTCAGGGCGCACACACACACACGTGTGTATAGACACACACAGCGTGTCTTTAAATACATGCAGGCTTGTGGACACACACACACACATACATACAATATGTGTATGCACGCTTACACACATGTGCATAATTGGCCATGCTTACACACATGCAACAAACCCTTAAAAGAGAACAGAAGAACTCAGCAAACACACACACAAACAGAAGCACACACACACACACACACACACACACACACACACACACACACACACTGGCCTTTTTGCTCAGGAGTAATTTATTGGTAAGTATTCCTCTGTCTCTTCTCTTCCTTTCTCCCTCTGGCCCTGAGATCATCAATCTCTTTTTGCACTCCTCTTATGTCAGCACTATACCTCCCCTCGTTCGGTTTTTTTTTCTCTTTCTCCAAGCCCAGCAAAGACTTCTTCTCTCTGTAAAGAAATGAACGTGATGCGTAGTGTATTTTGTCGTACGGACAAATGGATGAGCAGAGTTTTTCTTTGATGTAAAGTGAGAAAGGAAGGAAATGAAAACAGGACCAGAAGAAGAAAAAGACAAATTATCCTACAATTATGCAAGTATGTGTGTCTATCGCTGCTCTCCTGTGTGAGCGCATGTGTGTGTGTGTGTGTGTGTGTGTGGATACATGTATGTGTGCATGTGGTTGTCACTTAATCCTAATGATTAATGGCAGGGGTGGCTACGCTAATTAACTGGACGGTAATGAATTTCTCTTGACTATCAGAAAATGACCTAAAAAGGGGTTTTCTCCCCATTTACAACTTTATCTTATCTTCCACCCAACGTCTTTCACTTCCTTTTTTCCTTATTTGTCCCTCTTTTCCTCATTTGCACCCCTTCTTCCTTCCTTCCCTCATTTTCCTTAATTCGGCTGCCTCTCTGGTTTCATTCCTCTGTGACTACGTTCCCTCACTGCCTCTCTTCAACTTAATTAAGAAGAATGCCATACAGCTGTCGCTCTCTTGGCCGATAGGTCCCTTTCTCCCCCCACCACCACATCATATTGTTACTCATTAACACTATATGACTGCCAATCAGGCACACAGCCCATGTTATTTCCAGGGATGGATGTGGCGGCACTCGCGATAATGACGTTTCTCCTCGTATCTCCTTCTCGCAGAAGTGTGCCTGAGGATACTGCGCCACCATTTTGGATGAGCCCTGTTATTCTTTCATGTTCAGCGTCGTGATTACGAGGGCCTTGCCCAGAGCACCGGTGGCTCCAGCTGTCAATCAATGCACTGAACGCTGGATATTGGTCAGAGGGCTTCTGCTGAGGCCATGAAGGCGAACACTGATTGACCGAAGGCTCAAAATGTACTCAAACATCGATATAAGTTTGTTGTCATATGTTGAGGGGGAACAGAGCTGAAGACTTTTTTTTTTTTTTTCAAACAAAAATTGACTCTGAATTATCTCCGTCTGGCTTCCTCTGCCACTCTGCCCGCAACCTTTTCCGCTTTCATTCTCATTCTGTATTTTTTTTTTGAAAGTCTCACTTCATTAAATTGAGGCCTGTGTTTTTCATTCCAATTATCCTGACAGCTCATTACAACAGTCGGGGAGACACAGTCTAATCCCTGGTCACCTCGTATCCCGAGCAAATTTACCCACCCTTTCATCATTCCCCCTCTACTTTCCATGAATCTTTCTATAAAACCATTAGTCGCTCGATTCTTCCTCTTTTCTGCACACACACACATGCATATTAAGTGTGTTACATACATGCAAACTAACAATTCTTATCTCTCCGTTGCTACGTCACCCGCTCGCTCGCTCTCTTGCTCTCTTGCTGTCTCTCGTTTTTTTTCTTCTCCCCCACGCTCTCTCATGCAATTCAATTCTAATGGGTTTTATTGGCTTGGCGATTCATCTGAGTGCAGCAGCTCAGTTCAATTACATAAGGGAGCCCTCTGGGCTTTCAGCAGACAATCTGCAACCTTCTCCCAGTCACATGCACACACATTGAAGTGCACCTTTGCGAATACACATATAAAAAATCCAATTTCTCCCCAACAATGGAGGCACAAGGATGACACAACCAACAGAGGTCGCATCCTTTACACACTGGTACTTGCTGCGTGTCTATGTGTGTGTGTGTGTGTGTAACGTGTATGAAATTATATGATTGCTTGGCTTTGTGATTCACTGAAAACTTCCTCGCGTTTATATCATTAGTAACTTTCCGAAAGTAGTCAAAAGTTAATTTCATCGTATTAAGCGGTGCACACACTTACATGCAAACTAATGAGAAATAACTCATTCTCCTTCTCTGAATCATAAACACATCAAAGCATACTCACTCACACACTGACACACACAGGCACACACATGAAATTGCCTGTACACACAAGTGTGACCAGTCAAATAAAGCTCGGCTTCAACGCCTCACGTCTTCTGCACGGCTCGGGCTCCCATGAGAGTTTCCCACCTCTCCCCCTCTGTTCTTCTTCACCGGCATTGAGCCCGTCTCCCTTCATAAAGTGGCAGCGCCTCAAGCACCTGCGACAAATTGGCAGCCACTTTTTTTGCCTGAGTTTGTACCCAGTGTGCCGTCCCTGATGGCAGATAACTGGCTGACATGAGACAGCGCTGGTAGTTTTTCTGCACTTGCAATAAAATGTTTTTCTTTTTCTGCTGAATCATCTTTTGCAACACACACACGTCCTCCAGCGCTCCCTCCTTCCCCACCTTTGTCCCCCAAAGTACACCCTGGGATTCCCTCTGGGAGAGCTGGGAGCTGACTGAACTGACATTCCGTTTATCTGACAGGCTGCGGCACTAAATGTCAACCTGCTTCCGACCTCCGCTGTCCTTCTCTCCTTCTTCCTCCTTCCCCTCCGTCTCTCCCCTCTGCAACACGCTACTCAGTTACACTCACTTTTCCGCTTTGCCATGTTCTCACCTAGAGCCTGACCACCTTCCTCGGAGTAAAGAGACTGAACTGCAGCTGAACCAGGAATGGAGGGCAAAGTGGTGGCAAGGTGAAAAATAGTTGAAAGGGAGTGGGAGGAGTGGGGAGAGGAAGTGGACATGTGGTGTAAAAGAGGTGAGAACAGCAGGCAGAGAAAATGAAAGGAAGGATGTCGAGGAAAGGAACAGGAAGAAGGAGAGAAAACGAGAGGTGACGGAGGGGAGAGAGTTACAGAGGAGAGTAGAGAGAGAGAGAGAAAGAGAGATGAAGAGGTTGAATTAGTTCTGAGTGAAACAAAAAAAAAATGTGCCTGCAGAGAATGAAAAGAAGAGCGGCACAAGAAGACGAGCGAGAGTCGACTCAGTCTGTATCTTTTTTTTTTCCAGTTTTTATGAAGTCTATAGGAATAAGTGAAGGGCTTTGTTACAAAATGAGATATTCACTCTTTGAAAAAAAGAGGGAAAAAAAGAATAACACCTACCATTACAATGTGGGTGTTGAAATGAAAAAAAGCACAGTGGGATAAGTGTTATGAGTTATGATTCATCTGAGCATATTTTACAGAGTGGAATCATATTTATTTTCAATATTGACTGGTGTACAGCGTATTTAATTATCAGATTGTAGCTGCTCATTAACACCACATTAATTTATCAACAGTTTGTTTGTTGGGATTTGCAAACACACTGTTCAAAGTAACATTTAGAAGAACACATATATCACTGTCAATGTTACAGCGTGAATGCAAGGAGTTCATTCGAGTTTCTTGAGATAGAATTAACTCCACTTTAGCCAGATTATTAGTTGTGACATACAGGAAAATCAAGAGTGACTTTCGGCCGTCTGCAGATTAATGTGATGGCTGAATCAACAACTCTGAGCTCTTTGAGATAAGGTTTAAAACAATCTGCCCAGTGGGCTAGTACATATTTTTTTGAAGTATAGCAAACCAGCACTGATGTGGGGCTACGGGAGGATTTAAAAAGCTGATTGCTGGAAATCCGCGGCGTAGAGCAGAGGAGCTGCAGCTCGGCTTACGCTGGCTTCTGTGGATTTCTGGTCTTTTATGGATTTTGGTTGAGGCAAGATTCCATACTTTCCTCCCTTTAAATATACCCTTTTTTTTTTACATAATAGGACAGGATATGAAAAAGAAAAAAAACAAAAGTGCCAGATGAATTAAATGAATGACCAGCCAAAAGCAACAGCGTGAAATAAAGAAGATGAATGATGAAATGTAGGAGAGGAGAAATGGCAACAGAGATGAACAAATGAACAAGACAGCTTAAAAATGGTGAGGGAGGGAGCTGGGGATGAGGGAGAAAGACAACATTTTTCTACAGAGGTGGCAACGCACATCAAAGCTCGACATGTCTAACCTTCCAGGATAGAGAAAGAGAGACACAGGGAGGGAGGGAAGTGGGTGGGGATGTCACCTTTCATCTTGCCACTGTTGCCTCCCTTGAAGCCTGCGGAAAGCTGCCATTATGTGTGCCGTTTGATGCGAGACGTGCTTGTACAAGAGTGTGCGATAGTTGATTGCGATTGTGTTCGCGTGTGAGAGAAAACGAGAGTGTCAGTGGGATGAATAGATGAGGGGGCGCTAACTGAGAGCCGCCTAAAAAATGTTACATAACACAACTGTGTTTCTATTCCCTCCGACTGATCCACTGCTTCTGATCTCCGTATCAGGTGCTGGGCTGCAATGGGCGGAAGTAGCCAGCAGGGAGGGCTGTAGATCAAAAGGGCAATCCTGCTGAGTGACAGCAGTGTGAATGTAATTAGGTCAAAGCACAAACGTATTGGATGTGAAAGCGCTGAGGCCTCTAATGATGACCTAGCTTTGCAGTTCAGCCTTGCTGCCATCCCACTGAGATCTCAGAATTTCAAATTTTGTCTTTTTTTGACTGCAGGTTTACTCGAGTTGTTTCGTGTGAGAATTGCACAGCATTAAAATGCATCAAAAAACCTTGTTCTCAAATGTGCTTCAAACTCAGAGAGAAAGTTGGCCAATTTGTCACATTTTTCCGGAAAAATGAAAAACAACTTTATGGCGACGCAAGACCTTCATGTAATGTTGCGCGCGCCGCCGTCATCCTCTTTGAGCCACTGCGCGCTGCTTATCTGGGTCAGCCGTCATGAAGAATTTAGCAACCACCAGTGAATCTAGGTGCAACATCTTGGAAAACTTGTAAAACTTGACAACAAAAGCCCCTTACCCACATCTCCCTCCCTCCTCAGAAACCTCTGCTCAAGCAACAAGCACCGTTGACTTGCCTGAATTTTAAATGCAACAGATGCTCCACTGTTGTTTTTTTGCCAAATGATACAATGTAAGATTTGCACATTCAACTGATTCAACATGGCATTAATAATCTATATTGTTCTGTCTGTCTTTGCCTCCTATGCGCCTGTATGCGTTGTGAAATTCATTGATTCGTCCAAACATCTCAAATCTTTATTTATTGCACTTGAAGATGTGAGCTTCTCACAATTCCTTGAAGAGAGACTCGGGTCACAGGAGACATGATAAATTGGTTCTTTACAAGATATAGCCTGAATAATGATGTCGGTGACTAGTATCTGAGCACGGCAGACTACGTCTTCTTGAGGAATCAATATCTCTGTTGAATCAGACAGGAGCTTTAGCTGAGGTTTCCTGCTGCGTACCGAATCAGGAAAACAAACAAAGCTGAAGACAGATGAGACGAGCGTCACCATTTAATGGGTCTATTGCCCAGTGCCAGAACAGCCAAACTCCACAGACACTGGGAAGATAAAAAGGATCAATACGATTTAGAAGATTTCTCAAAGAAAATATCATCAAAACACAAGAGCGAGTAATGTGTCTCTACACAGATAAAGACCAAAAGATTACTGAACATTACATTTTGCAGAACAGTTAACAATTGCCTGGAATACTCTGACTGGAAATGAAAACAATTAAAAGAACAATCCATGATGCAAACTTTTTTTTTTCGATTCTGAGAAAACTCACACCATGTAATTAACAGTTAGTCACGCTTACTCACCATAAACCAGTAGAGTGTAATGATCGGCGGCACGTCCGTAGTTGTTCTGGGCCTGGCACAGGTACGTCCCGTTGTGTGATTGGCTGAGACGGGAAATCTGGAAGGTGGGGCCGGAAATCTCTGCCCTCTCAGGTAAAGTGTCGTTAATCTTGGACCACTGAATGTTCCTGGGCCTGAAGGGAAGGAGACAAGGAGAGGTTTAATGTTTGAAGATCCGGATGAGATATGTTGGTTAACCGACTTGTGAAAATAAACTTTATTTGATAATCAGTCAGGATCATTCAGAAGAAAGAGTTATAACGCGTCAGCTCCAGCTTCTTGATTTTAAGGATTTTCTGCTTTTCCTTATTTTACATCAGAGTAAACTGAAAATCTTTGTGTTTCGGTGCAACATATATACATATATACTTTATATACTGCATAGCCCTTAAATACATCCAGAACGTAGATTTACCCAGTTAATTACTTCTAATAGTTTCTTCCATTAGCTTTACATCCACCCATGTTGTGCATTAATGCAGCACTTAAATGCTAAAAGTATTAGAGTGCATTCTCGTCACAAGCAGCGCAAAGGGTTACGATTTGAAATTTAATGATGAAATTTCAGTTTGACAACTGTGGGTTCAGCCAGTTTACTGCCTTATTGGGAGTTTGTTGGAAGCTTGAAGCATCAGTTTAGTCTGTGTGCATTTGAGTCGGAGAAACACAGGTAGCCTCCATCACAAGGGGAGGAAAAGAAAAAGCTGTCCTGCCTCTTCATGTGGCCTGGATGTTACATGCAGCTGCTAACAATAGATACTGTTAAACCTACAGCTGGTTTTGTTAAAAGTGGAGGATGAAGTCTGCGGCCAGCTGTGCTCCCCCTTATTAATGATGGTCAGAATAAACATCCAGACTGCAGGCTCATTTTCTACACCTGCTTAGTACAGTAATAAGGCCTAAGAGTGTTTTGAATTGTTCAAAGTCACATTTGACTGCACTTGAATTAGTAACAAACCTAACATAGCACACTACTTGGCTGTTGAGTAATAAGCAAGGTGAGGTTGTTACTTTTCAATTTAGCATGAACCAAAGATCATTAAGTATATCGCCCATCACCGATATCCACACGTCAGCTACCTCTCTGACTAAAACCCCTAGCAGGCTGCCAGTCTTAAACACATTTAGTAACAAAACTTGGGTGCTAAAGGGTATTAAAAATGAGAAAGTGAAAAGAGACAAGAGATCAAAGCGCAGTCACTGGGGGGATGCTATAAAAAGCGAGGTGAAGGAGGAGGGTAAAGAAGCCCACGGGGGCACAATGACATGAGAAGAAAGTATAAAAAGGGCTCGGAGAAACGAGCCAATGGCAACAGAGGGCTGCATCCCGACAAATAATGAGGAGATGGATGGTGAGAGGGCGACGATCGTGTGAAAGAGTTGGCAGGAGGGAAAGGAGGGCAGATGAGAGAGAGAGAGAAATAGGGTGTCAGATGTGCAGAGTGGCAAAAAAAATAGTGTCTGAGGAAAGACAGAAAGAAATGTTAGCAAAGGTGAAGAAAGATGGAGAAGAAGAGATGGTGCGGTGGGAGAGATGAAGGGAAGGAGCAAGCAGGCAAAATGAATTGGTCATGAAAGATGGGCAGGCAGAGTGCGCAGGAGGTGCAAGGATTACAGAGACATCCAGGCGAACAAGAGTGTGTGTGTTTGTGTGTGCTCATGTGTGTGTGTGTGTCGTTGGCTGGGTGTCATGGCTCATGCCATCCTGGCCAGATTACAATCCTGATTCATCTGGGTTCTAATCCCTCAGGACCTTTAATTAAACCTCGTTTTTGCTTAGTCACACACACACACACTCTCTCACTTACCCTACAGACACTGAACGTACACAAACAAGATCTCCTCCTGTTCCGCAGTCACACACACACACATACACGCACATATACATACTTGTACTCCCACACAGTAATTCCCTCAAATGCTAACACGCGGGCAATTAAGCAGAATGACAAAATGCGGTCCCATCTCTCATTCTACCAAACAAATAATGAGCGTGCCCCTGCACCAAAAGGAGGTGGCATATAATTGGTCATTAATACTAAACAGGCAGCTAATAGGACCAGAGAGCAAACGGTTTGGGCGACAAGGGGACAGCAACGTGTGTGTGTGAGCGAAAGTGTGCATGCGTGTGTGCAGTCCAGCATGAGATGGGGGTCAGAGTCCAGCATGGCCCGCCGTCCCATCTCTCAATGTCACGTAGGCGCGCATCCATGCATCACACGAACAGACACACAGGCACAAACACACACGCATGCACACACACAGAAACTGAACACACACCGTGTTCCCAACCAGCCGTTACAAAGCTTCAGTGGGGCTACAGCCAATGGGCTTCTCAGCCAGTCCTCACTGTGGGATTTCACTTAAGTAATCACACACTCACATATATACACACACACTTTCACACACACACACACACACATGCACACACTTTGGCTGCACTTTGGGGAGCTTTAGTGGACTTGATGCCCACAGACAGACGAACCATCGAGGGGAGGGTTTAAGAGCTTAGGACCCAATACCCTTTTGGAAAGTGCACTCAGGACGGTGAACACACTAGAAAAAAGGCTTTGTTTCAAAGCTGGCTCTTAAAAGTGTTGACTGCTGATTGGGTTTAGTGGCTCTACCCTCACAACACAGTCACATAGAGGTTTATGATATGTCCACATTTACTCTCGGTCTCCAGTATACTTTTGCAATCCTTCCAATAACCTCCCTGCCTTCGTCTGAGGCTCTTTTTTCTCTCGGTCTTACAAGCAATAAAATATGGATCAGGTGGTTTTTATCTGTCCATCAAACATTAATGTCAGGTGACATCAAAGAAGATGTACAACTCTTCTGGTTTTGATCAAACTCAGAAGCACAATGCGTCCGTGGCACTTTATTTCATGTTCACAGCTTTGGTTTAACTCCATTTATGGTTATGGTGCATTAGGGATTGATTCGCCCAAAGGTGCCTGTATCACTTTCTAATAATTTCCTCGAAAGTTGATAGGAGGCTGCTGTGTCTTATTAGGGAAAGTTCCTAGAAAGAACTAAGACTTATTGGCGTTTATTATAGGGAATATATTGAGGTTAGTGGAGATTAGAAGTACTTGGTAATTACTTGAAGTTTCCAAGAGAGAAGCCTGGAATTATGTGGGACAGTAATAATATAGAAAGAGCTCAACTTAGTATTCGTTTCACCAACTCTTAATGAAGAGAGAAGGGGTTCAGCCGGCTATTTTAAGCTACTTAGGGGAAAAGGGAGAAGCCTTCACCCATTTTTCTTTTTCTTTCTTTTTTTTTTTTGGAACCTTTATTGGGGGCTGATAAGCGCTCATGTTCTCCTTTCAGCGGTGCCCTGCTTTACTCTCACACATTTGGTAGCCGTCCAGGCAAACCCCCCGTTTTCTGCTGCGCCCAGTGAAAAGCTGGTGGGAAAAGAGCGTGTGGAGGTTACTCAAGGACAGTTCCACAATAGCTATTATGAAGCTTTTTTTTCCTGCAATAAGCAAAGTAATTACTTTGAGAATAAACAATAGTGAAACCGTCTGTGTCACAGATTACCTATCGGATTTATCTTTAAAGCCATAAATCACATTCACTAACTTTATGCTGTATCTGTGTGTCTTTATCTGCATAGAGTCTGAAATCAGTTTAAAATAACCCAAACTGACCTTCTGCAGTGTCTTTACACTATTATTGGTGCTATTTACATAAATCTGCATTGCTTTTGAAAATTACTCTGAGAAATTACATGGAAACATTAGCAGACGGTCACTTTAACCTCTAAAATACGCTTTATTGTCTGCGATTACAGTGACAAAGACCTTTGTAATCACCCAGGTTGTTGCTGTATTCAAGCTTATTCTACATTTACACCCAGAAAAGAGATTCTGGGTAAATGTGTGAACTAAACATTTCGAATGCAACCAACAATTTCACTCTTCAAACAGACTGCCAGAATGAAAGTGGAGCCCTGTAGGCTGCTACCTGCAGCTACCAGCTGTTATGACCTAAATGTCATCTCATGGCAGCTCAACACTATTTCCCAGAACACTTGCAACGCGTATACTTGCTGTCCCACATTACAATTTTATGAAACTGTGTGTTTTGTGAGGGTTTGTTGTTGAACTTGGCAACCTCCCGTGCGCCGTCGTCAATCAAACGCTTCCTGTGTATCCTTAAGCCGATTTGTCAAGAAGACTCATTGCTGCTTTTCAATCACAAGCTCTTTGTTGACGAACCTTTTATACTTCCTGCTTGTTTTGTCAGGAATTCATGTATTGAGAGAGAGAGTGCATGAACACACTGATGTGACAGCCCGAAAAAGCTTCACAGGCAGCTTTTGGTGCCAGCTTGTAAATGTTCCAGTGTCATATCTTGTGGAAGGAGAAGCACATATGAGTCAATTTCTCTCTCAAAAAACAACTTTCTGAAGGCATCATACCTCTTTAAACCCTAACCCCAGATATTTCCCCAAATATTCTTTCATTGCCATTTTTTAATGTAATAGCTAAACAGGCTGGCACTCACGTTTCAGAAAAAAAATGATGGCCAAGACACAAACATTCAGAAATTAGAGTTACACAGAAATTTGTCTCTGAAAAGATTTGGGGCAGGAAGCAGGAGCAAAACTCATCTGGCAGACAAAAAAACAACAACAACAACAAAACAATAAAATAAAAAAGGACTAATAATATAAAGAAACCTTCTCAAATTAGTTAAGTAAATGAAATCTGGATTGGTCTGTGGATCTGTGACATCAGTCCAAGAACCACTAAGTGAAGTACGTCTGTTTTGTAGTATCCAATAAGTTTATGTATGGTATTATTATTAAACTACAGCATCAGCATTGGCATAGAAAATCCAGGATTGGTTGAACTGTCGAGAATGTATGTGAATCCTGATAGCAGTTCGACAAAACACAAATAATAAAATGGAAACAAATAAGTCTGCTACCTGCTCAGAGTTGGTGTAATTGGAGGGTGTCTGATGATCAGCTATTATGCTTTATTATGTTGGTTCAGGCAGTTTATAAGACTTAATTTTGATCAAAGTGAAAATGTGGAGATGGAGAGATGAAACATACAGTGTGAGGATGTGAGAATATCCATCTAAAGTAATTAACTACATGTCAACATGAAATCTATGAGATGCCTTAAAGGCACATCAATGTCATTGCAATGACGGCAATATTTAATTAGAAAATACAACCTGACCTTCAAAACACAATGACTTCCATTCTTCTATTAGAATACAGAGACGGATACATTTGTTGTTAAACGGATGAAGATAATAACGTCTCTGTGCACCTCTAGAACACACACACACACACACACACACCGACTTACAGAGGGTTCCCAGTGACGAGGCAGCTGAGGCTGAGCGAGTCGCCCTCTCGCAAAATGCCAGTAGGAGGAGTAATTCTCACTGTGGGTGCAACTGTGGGGGGGGAGACAGAGAGACAGAAGGTGTGTGAGATTAATGAGTATGCATGCGAGAATCCTAACAAGACAACCACAACAGAAAAAAACAACAAGGATCAGGATGATCAAAATGCAGTAACAATCAGAGAGCGCAGAGGAAAAAAAAAACAGGGATGAGACGGCGACAGGGAGGGAACAAAAAGGAGGAACAAGAAATGAGTGAGAAAGTGGCAGAAATAAGGGGCTTTAACATCTGTTTCCTAGGCAACCAGCCGACAATCCTACGGTTGAGACACCTGTTATCATAAGCAGCCCACCGTTCCAGCAGCTCCTCTACTGCACTTTCTTCAGTAACAGAGCGATGGGGAGGCAAATCCAGCCCGACAGTCGGTCATTATTACCAGTTGTCTGGCTGGAGGAACCACTAGCACATAGATTGAAAACACTGGTGAATATTAATCACACTGATCTATCAGCAAACATTCGTTTACGTGTGCTAAATTAATAGCACCCACTGACTGATGCAGAAGCTCTCGCTGCATATGAATTATTACACCAACTGTGATATCCAGAAGGCCTGCAGGATGTTTGACCATCCAAAATGATTTATATAGTGTGAGATAGTAATCATACTGAAGTATCAGTAATATTCATACGAGGAGAGAAAAAATTAAGTTACTAAATATTGGTTTTTGTGCTCTATAGCATCACAACGACACTGGATGACAATTATATGCACTTTTAGTATTATTACTTTCAATTTAATGGTATTAATTGCTTACATATGGAATTAAAATCTAACTTTGGTGGCTTTTTATTGAGGTGTTACCAACATAATTTTGTTCTTCTGAAGTTGAGAAAGGATTTGTAGAAAATAACTATCTTAAAATGATTAGCCAGTGCTGTTGAGCAGTAAAGGAAATTAGCGTTATGAAATATTGTACATGCATAGCAGAAATTGAAATTGCGAGAAAAAGGAGTTTTTAACCTAATTTTGAGACAAACTTTTTAAGCGAATTTTAATCAGATTTGACTACTTATTTTATAAAGTAGGTTTTGTGTCCGGCTTATTATTGAAAGTAAATTTACGGCTCAGTCGCCATTTATTTGACCAGAGGCCTTTATCAGTCTGAAATAACTGCCCAGGGGTCCCACCAAGATGGCTGCTGGGGGGCCAGATTTGCCTAGACAGACTTTGATCATGCTGAATTATCAGCAAACGTCACTTTCGTCTCTCACCAGATCAAAAACAAAAGACAGAAATGTCTAAACTACATAAGTAGAAGCGAAGTTAACATCTTTGATAGGATTAGAAGCGCAAAAAAACAAAGGGATTTACATTTCATAGACACTAAATGATGAATTTCAGACTTTCAGACTCCAAAAAGGATATTTATTATAGCTGTCAGACTTTTTCAAGATTAATCTTACTGAGCTATCCAGAGATTTATAAAAAATATTGAGCTATTCAGCTTATAATAAAAATATGCTTCTGTCTGAGCTTGTTGCCCTGAGTGAATATTAGACCTAAGTAAATTACAAATTTAAATCTCTTGCAGTATTTTTACTGTTTGCTCTTGCCTGCCTTGCATGAACATTATGTGCAGAGATTTCAGAGCACACTAACTTGTGCAAATAGATTCATCAATCCCAGAACAGGATTGGGATCATTGTACATAATAATGCGACCCAGGTTTTTCTTTTCAGTCGATGCTGGTTGGTTTCTTGAACTTCAGGCCTCTAACCTGGCATCAGGCCTGTTTCTGCAGACTGCATGCGTGACAAGATTCGTATGTTAGGGTTTTAATGAGAGCGGGTCTCACACAGGGCAGCTCTGAGTATCGCTCTGCTAAAATCCCGGACTGTGTATAAATGAGTTTCATTCTAGAATGAGATATCCACCGTTTGAAAAATGAGGCTGCTACCCTGACAAAATTATGGCTGACATTAAAGTAAAAACTCTATAATGAATACTGCCGAAATAGCAACTTAAGTGACAGCGATACAGATGGAATAATTTGTGTTTCTGAAATATTTGGAGATAAATATAATGTCGCTAAATGTGCTTCCAAGATGGATTAAAAATACTTTGACGCAGAGTGTGAACAGACACAAACAGAGTCCTCAGTAAAAGGACTTACAATACACATCCAGGCGGTAGTGTCGGATCCTCTTCTGGCCGCCCAGCGCGGGGTGGAACGCCTCGCAGTTCAGTGCCGCTCCATTGTCTTTCCTCTCCACCGGGATCCGGATAGTGCTGGACACGCTGAACGTCTTCCCATTGTCCTGCTGGGATACCACACCTGGAGAGAGACAGAGGGGATGAGAAGGTGGAAGGAAAGAGGACAGGTGGGGTGGCGAGAGAAACTGCTCTTCCCTTTGCCACGCCGAGACATCACACCTACGATGGTGGAGGGGAGAGAAACAGGAAGCAAGGAGGGAGGGAGAGGAAGTGGCAGACTTTTAGAGAAGAACACAGAGGTCGATAGAAGAACTGAGCAGAATAACAGAAAGAAATTAGAAGACGTGAGTGATGAATTGAGCTTCTTTAGGTACCTGTGGAGGAGAGGATGTCATGAGGG
>JAUZTA010000030.1:7868915-7886687 GCA_034780835.1 Ctenochaetus striatus | reverse complement strand
GATTCCCCACTCCACTCCGTATATATCTTTTTCTCACCACGTTTGCCTCATGTTCAATCTTATGACTCTTGGTTTCAAATCTCGACCTTTGAGGCCTCGTCTCTTGTTTTATCTCTGTACCCGTCCACTGCATCTCTGTCTTCCCCGCGCACACACACACACACACACATACACACACACACACACAGACTGCGTTGTTCTCCATCTCTGTCTCGCTATTTCTCCTTCTCTGCCTTTGTATTAACACCCCACCCCACCCGCAGTTTTCTTTCTGTTCGACAACCTCTCCATTTCGCCTGCCATATCTCTCCCACTCTAGGGTCCAACTTTCTTTTATTAGGTTCTTCAGAAGAAAGCTAAGAAAAAAAAAAGATTTTAGGCCCTCTTATATCTCTCTTTCTTTTTCTGTTTTCATTCTTGACAGGTTTTCTTTAAGTTTTTTGGTCCTATCTGTCTTTGTCTGGTCTCTCATTTCCCTTTAGGCCACTTTCACCTCTAGGGTATATGCTCTAGTCTTCATATTCTCTCTAGTTTTACTCTTAATTACCAATTCTAACTTAATTAACAGCATTTCAAACAACTTATGTGAAGCTCTCTTAGCTGTTGTCTCTATTGACAGAGTTTCCCTCCTTGGCTGTGAGCTGAGCACTGCACTGGATCTCTCTCTGTATCAATTTACACCAAATCAAACCAGAACCACAATGGTGCCCTCAGCATCACAATGCACCTGTCGAGGTAGATCTGCAGGAAGTTTCAATTAAAACAACAAGGCTCTTGCATATATACTAAATGATCACATCCTGAGAATAATATGAAATGAGTGAGTACATGCAAACATAATGTGCTTGCTTGTCTGACGTACTTGGTGTGTAATGAAACCCGAGTTTTCCTCTAGAATCAATACTTCACATCTCATTTAACCTGCATGTGTGTGCGTGTGTGTGTGTGTACATGTGAGTGATTATGCGTGCATGACTTACGAGTGATGCAGAGCAAGACCAGGACCAGGCTGCGCAGGGCCAGAGAGAAGGGGGCGGGGAGGAGGCGGCAGAGGACAGGGCTCCGGACAGGCCTCATTGTGCAATGAGAGGCCGTGTGTGTGTTTGTGTGAATGTTTTTTTGTGTGTGTGTGTGGATGTGCACGTTTGATCAATGGCTTCTCTGTGACCCTGCCTGCACTGCTGAAGACAAACTAGTCCACACACATACGCAGACACACACTCTAATTTGTTCTCAACTGCAATGCTGCAGACACGTGCACGCACTAACTGCCCAGCTTTACTTCAGTACAATCGGACAGAAGACGTTGTTCGAGGACAAATCATGAAGAAAAGACTCTTATGTGCTGCACTGCATCAAAACACATGCAAAGAAACTGCTTTAGCCGCTAATTCAGATTGAAATGAATTGTGGCCAGGAGTTGCACGCTTAATGCTCAAGTTTGGCCAGAGCTTGGGGTGCTAACAGAGCTAGCGATTTAGACACTATATCACAATGCACACAGAGATGAGCTTAGAGCAACAAAAAGTTCCACTGTTGACTTTAGCACCTTGCGCTGTTTAGAAAGAACTTATGACATGCGTTGTCTTAAATCCATACAGTGCAGAAGCTTTGCTGCCACAAAAGCAGTACAAGAGCTCAGTCCCTGTCTGAAGCAAACACCGCTAGGCTAGCTGTTTTCTACCGCTGTGCTCTGAGCCTTTGAGGACCACAGCACAAGACTCTCAGATCAATAAGCCAGAGAAAAAACAATGCAGAAAGTGACCAGAGCAGACCTGCATTACTGTGTTCTTTACCAGCTACCGTATTTCAATAATGGCAACCGTGCAATTAACCAAACAAGGGACAACTTAATTAGCACCTTCAGTGATTGCTCACTCCAATGTCAAACTCCAGAGCCAAGCTAGCTCTCAGCAACAGGCGCCCTCACAATCAGCCATACAAAGAACTGCAACAACAGACTGCTTGTGTGTCCTGTAGGTCACTGCTGCGAGCAACGCAAAACATTAATAACACTTTATTTCATTCACTTGCAGCCTGAGAAACAACCTTCTAAAGCAAGTGAAGTTTATCTTCACTGATGTTTAGTGAAACACAGCTACCTACATTGCCATGCCCTCGAGGACAGTGAAATCTAGGGCAACAATGCTCATTCTCTCACAGATTGTATTTTAATGAGTCAAACTAGGATTCTCCTTTATTTTTTGCACTTCTCACCCTACAAATCTGCAGATAGAAGTCAATGTTTCTTTGAGCTATAACTGAACCGACCAGGCCTCTGGAGAGACGGAGACACTATCTTGAAACTCATCTGAAGATAGCTAAGGTTAAATAAAATCCATTGAGCTTGAGTACTGTGCTATAAAGACAGAGAATGGAAGTGCTCGCCCCATGTAGAATCACCAACTTGCAGAGAGGTTGAGTGAACTGCAGTCAGGAAACCTCAGTTTCAGATATTATACTTTTTGGCCTGCCAATTTACCCTTGACACTTGCACATTAAATTCACAAGGTATCCACCATTATTCTCTCGAAATACTAGGACTGTTCTGATACGCTATCGTGTATACACTGTAGCGTAAAAAAGGACAGTGATTTTATGTTGTAATTTTAGACTTCTCAGAATAATCACAGGCTATCAGACAGTATAATTGTGCAGCATCGACCTGCCTAACTCTTCCTTTCCAACATGCTCCACTGGGTGCAGTCAGGACCTGGGTGCTCTCCAGATATACACTCATTCATACACACTGAGTTCTGCTGATTGTCAGGACCTAATGCATCATCGCTCTCTACAAGTGTGTAGCACTTTTGTGTGTGGTTTTTTTACGTATAAGTATGTGTGTTTAATAAGTGTGAGTGCGGCGTGTTTGCCGTGCAGAAACAAAACGCGAAGACGAGCTGCGCCACACACCTCACTGAGCACTATCTGATGGAGTAAAGTGCGGGTGTCATCTTCAGATTACTACACACTGCCCCGCGCTCTCTCTCTCTCTCTCTCACTCTCTGTGGCACTGCAAACACAATGAGCTCTAACGGTGATGGCCCTGAAACGTCTGGCAAAGCCGAAAGCACATCATCGCCAATCTTCCCTACGGCGCTGACTTCACCGGTCAACTGGCTGGCGCTGAGAAAATTACTCTGCGTTGGTGTGCACCAGCAACTCAGGTCTGGCAGGTCTGGTGGCCTGGCAGCAAACAGACGGAAACAAAGTCTATTCGCCTGTTCAAATTGATCCCTTCAAATTGTGTTTGGTTTATCCATTCTGCCCTCTGTCTCTCTCCTCTTCCTTAAATCCTCCAGTCAGTTGGCAGCTGCTAGTTAGTTCCCGCACGTTTGTCCTCCTTTCGCTTCACTTCTTTCCTGCTGATCTATGAAAAACTGCTATAATCCCAGTGTGGCATCGCTGTCGATCACATCCATCTGTCTATCCCCCTTTTTCCTGTCTTCCACTTGTTTATATAACCCTGTCACCCTCCCCTTGCTTAGATTGTGTGTGTGTCAGTGTGGGATCAGTGTCTGCATATTTTGCATACTATTTTGTGAAGGTTAGAGATGAGTGTGTGTTTGGAGGCAACGACAATGCCAGTCTTTCAGGTCTGCACACAGTGGGGGCGTGTGAGTCTGAATGTGCTTGTCTGTCCAGTGTTGACTGAAGCAGAGTGTACATTTGGCGGTCTGTTTGGCCCTTTTCACTATCCACTACCCATTAATTTATCCATGCAGGCGCACACAGAGGCATCATAGTGCCTCTTTATGTTAAATGGCCGTTTTTATGGCTGCAGGGATGCACATGACTGTCTGCTGACAAGAGCTACGTACGTGTTTGTGTGTGTGTATTTGCAACATGAAGCGGACGTAGATTAAACAGAAATAAACATGACGTGACATGAAAAAGTGTGTTGTGAGTTATGCTGATGTGACTTGGGTTTAATAAAAAGGTATAACAGACAGCACTGCTAACAGTAAGTCCAACCTGTCTGTACAAACACGCTGTGCATAATGCAATTCCTTTGTTCCTGCTCATTGCCACGTGTACTATCATTACTGCTATTGGCACTAAAACTGGCAATACAAAGCCAATGGTGGAAGTTAAATACACTAGACTCTGCATTCATGACTTTCATTGTCCTATAAAATGTAAAAGGCAACACATTTTTCCTATTATAAGAGCACCTCTACTTGTTCTTAATCAACTGATCATAAACTATCAGATCTAATCTGCCACAAGCTGTATTTACAAACATCTTTATGCATTCAATTTGAATCATGCTGTTCCCTATTATAAAGTCAAATAAAGTCAATTTTATTTATCAAGTGCTTTTAACAAAATAGGGTCATCACAAAGTGTTTTATAGAGCAACATCGGACATAATTACAGACAAAAAGGAGAACACATTGCAAACATTGCACTACAAGCGACTGTGCGTGTGTATTTGTGTGTCCTTAAAGTCCCTGTGTGGGCAACCCCCTGATGGGGGTATTTGTTTTTGCCGCAGTGTGTACGGAAGGAAACGAAATAATGGCAAATTGTGTCCCCTCTCCCCCTTTCCTCCTTTTTTTTTTCTTCCTCTCACTCTCCTCTCTCTCTCTCATCCAAATCAAAATTTTAATGGGCTTCATTGGTGCCACCGTGGAATAAGTGTTGCCAAAGCACTTAAGGGGCTTAAGTCAGCGGCGTGCTGAAAATATTAAGCACTCAAACAGCCTTACAAGGATCCCTGCCTGCTTAAGTATGCCGAGGAGGTCGTGCCAGCATTTAATACCAATGGTATTAAAGCGCGCTGACAAGGGAGAGGAACAGAAATATAGATATATACAGTATGTACCGCGACTGGGAATAGATGGAGAGATTGAGGCAGGTGGGAAGAACAGAAAGAGGCAGGTGGAGGCAAGGGTGAGGCAAAAAGAAGAGAGGGACAAAAAATGGGGGGGCAAGAATAATAGAGAAATGATGAGAGAGTTCAACTTAAAAAAAAGAGGGCAAAAGACAGTGAAAAGAAGTGGCGACACAGTTGGAAAGAGGCAAAGGAGGAGAGGAGAGAAGAGGAAATAACAAAAACGAAAACAAGCGGTGAGGATGAAAGATGCGAGGGAATCAGGCCAAGGTGTGGGAGGTAAGGGTTGATGGGATAGCTGCGAACTAGCAGCAGAGGGCTAATGCAGAGATTCTATCGGGAGGCTTATCCAAGATTAAATTTCTCTTTGTCCTTAAGGCGCTTCTTGGGTAAGCGGAAGTGTTGAATTTATTTCTTATGTCTCCCTTGAGGTCGTGCAGGCGAGTGGTTTGGGAGAATGTGTGTGCCTGTGTGTTTGAGGTGTGTGTGTGTGTGTGTGCTGAAGCAAGTTGTGGGGGGGTTACAAGTACGTACGTGTCTGTGTAGGCGTGAATCTTAAGGGTTTATTAGCTGGCAAAGTGTGAAGGAGGGCATGCGCTCCTGAAAGGTAAAGATAAATCAAGGGAACATCATCCCAAGGGTGTTTCAGCATAAACGAACCAACCAAGTATTAGTGTGCTTACATTAATCTCAGCATGTAAACTCGTTTTAAATGACACCTCATGAATACAGAACTCACAATCACGTTTCCACATTTAAATATCTCAAATGACTGAATTTTTGTTGCACATTTTGTTAAGTTGTGTTCTTTCATTATCATAAGTGTTGAGTAAAACTTAAATACCTGACCTGATGAGTGAACATTTCCGCCTGAGTCAGTCAATTAGATAGATTTTTAGTAGCAATCGTGAGTGTTTATGTGATGAAACCAATCCGATGATCTCCTGTTACTTCAAAACATCATCAGACTGCATCTTTTTTTTTGTTTGTTTTGACGGTGAGACCTTCGTTTTGTGTGTTTAATTTTCAAGTTTTCTTCCTTTAATGGAGTTTATTTATGAAGCTGCCTCAAAGTCCCAGATTACAAGAAAGTGTAATCACTCACAGCGAAGTATTATCTGAACTGTCCTGATTGAGTAATCTCCTCTGGGATTCTCTCAAGTGTAAACAAAATATACAAAACTTTGCAACTAATTTTGCTTGATTCTCCTGTCTTTGACAAAAAAGAACTTTAGATATGATAATACCAAACTGAAAAATATTCTTCAAATTAAAACAGCTGTTTTGACCGAGGTCTAAGCATAAATACCAGGTTCTGCTCAGCCCTTTGTTGCTTTCCTCCTCCATCTTTCTGATTTCTTGTTTGTCTGGCTGACTTGGTGTTAATAGCTAGCCCAGAGCCATGCACCAGCTAATCCAACTGGGTTTCCTCTGAACTCTCTAATTAGAAAAGCCACAGCTCGATCTATGGACACTATCAGTGACTGCATTTTCTGGAGGCACGGCTCAGGCTACTTCCTGCTCAGCTCACGCTCCTGGGTAAAAGGATCGATGCGGCGCGATCATTTGGGTACATTTTGAGTGACACCATCCCTCTTTCTTCACACAATTCAGGATTACAGACTTTTGATTTTCTTTATTTTTTTCGCAGTGTGTTGACAGTGTAGCCTGGTAAATAAATAAAAGTCAATATGGCTCGCATCACGACTGTCTAACAGGAATACCAAACAGGTATCAGGATTTGAATTACCGCCTGTCTGAAATTACATGGTTTGGACTCGAATACATTGAGGGAGCAGTATGTTTTTTTTTTCCGTATGCACACACTTTTCCTAACCTTTTTCTGCGTATTCACAGTAAACCAGGAGACTAAACTCACTTTCTGGCTGGATAACAGACTTGGAACTGTCTTTTCACCAGTTTTACAGGGCGGAAGGAAAGACATAAAGGCACTGTGGGAGCCATTGTAGAAATCCTATTATTAGTCTCATCCTATTATGCATTTACCATGCATCAACCGTGCATCAACGGGGACAATTTTAGCTTATTCTTTGAGCCTGGCAAAGAACTGAACATGCATTTTAGAACAAAACACTCTCAAGTGACAGACTGCAGGAACTAAAGATGGAGAAAGCTATTGAAGGCTGGTGCTACTGTCGTTGAATAAGCCAGTTGAAGCTCACTATACTTCAGTAGTGCTCTTCTTTTTTAACGCACTGTGTTGCGCTCACTTTGTCAGATAAAGCAGTTGTTTAATGAACACACGACTACAAACCTCTTTCACACACATACATCCTGTTTTCATCCTGAACAAAAAAAAAAAACCAAAAAACAAAAAAGAAGTTTCTTCATAAATGTGAGCCAGTTTTGCAATTTGTCTGCGCAACAAATTTGGGGTAATCTTTCCCTTCATTGCCAGTTCAGACAAAAGCTTTTAGACTTTCAGAATAAATACACGAAAGAGAGACTCCTGCAAATTGCTCACACAAAAAAAGATGTCTGGAAACACCAGTCTGGTACAAATAAGCTTCTTTCTTTCCAAGTGTAGGATCGGATCTACACTATTATAGAATTATAGCGAAGACTTACATCTTTAAATACAACAAGCAGGGTCCAAAGTTGAATTACAATGAACTCATTCTTCACAGCAAATGCAAAATGTTTTCCACTGAATGTTATTTGCAAAGCTTCAGTGTACTTCGGTGCATTTGTTTCGTTATTTATGGCTAATTTCAGGCAACTCGAACCACTTGGTTAAAGTAAGTGTATAATTTGTGAACAAAAAAAAAAAAATCTAACTAAGTGTAAAGCACTTGAAGCACTGGATGAAACTGACCCTTTGCTAACCTTCTTTTAGTGTTCAAACAACCTGACAGCACTCAAACTCCGATCCCTGGTGTCAGAGCCTGTGCTTTGTATGCTGAGCTGCCTGTCCCAACACCCTCTCTGTGACTTTGGGCTATATAAAAAAAAAAAATAATAAAGCTTCCCGGACTGGAAAAAAAAAAAAAAACCTTGCCAATAAATGTAATCCCAGCAGCAATTACTTTCTCTACAAAACATAATTGACAAAGCAAATTAGTATATGTAATTTGCAGGAGACATGGTTGCATTGTGAATGAGTGAGGAGGCCAGAGAGAGCTCCTGGAACGCCACGTAATGTGATAAAACCTGAGTATTCAAGGCCCTGCACACAGACATTACATTCTGAGGTGCTCCAGGCTCCTGCCATATTCATACATGAGTTAATAGAAAAAAATACACTCTTTAAAACTATGAAAAGGCAACACAGGCATATTTTATGCATAACCATGCAAGTCCCCCCCCCGACATTAGGATTCAACAGAACGCTAAGCTCAGTCATCCCTTATTCAGTAAGATAAATGCAAACAGCGTCACCTGCCAAGTTGAAAACGTACCGTCGGAGCTTTCTAACGAGTGTTTCTGCGTGTGCTGCGAGCCACATGCTACACAGCTACCTGCTGGGAGTAACACTCATTATCCATGTGGCATCCCACCTCCCGGTGACACGGTGCCACTCTCTGCTCGCTGTTTTCTCTGCTGCAGTGCATGTGTCAGTCTTTCTTCTTTGTGTTTCTGCCGTGCATGTGCAAACATTTATGTGTAACATGCGTGGAGGGGCTTTTTGTTGCCTGGTGTGTGTGTGTGTGTGTATTACAGATTGTCACTCTGCCCTTACATACATGTACCAGTTCAGTAACTTGTTTCTTTTCTTTCTGTGTGATGTGTTTTGATGTGTACGTCAAACCCGTCAAGGCCGCAGTGTGTGATGATTCATCTCCGTGTGCTCTGCAGGAGGACCGTTTGTATATTTTGTTGCGTATGCGAAGCAGGAAGCAGGGGGTCTGGACCAGGTTAGCTGTGTGCTGTCGTGAGATATGGTGTGGGTGATTAGAAAGGAGCAGTTATGTGCCACCTTGCCACAGGCGGGAGGTGGGGGGAGGGCGGGGGTTTTACCCTGCCAACTGCCTCGCCTCCATTCCGCCAATTCACAAACGTCTATCAAAGGGATAATTTCTCCCTCGCATGATATAATCTTTCCTTTCAACCAATGTCTCAATGGAAGCCTTTATGGCTTTTTATCACGTCTCTCCTTCCCTCCATCTCTTTCTGTCTTTCTCATTCTGTGTTGCTTTCCCAACCCCTCCCTGATCATCTGACTCTGTCCCTGCTTGCCCTCTCTGCCTTTTTTCCCGACCCTTTTCTTGCTCAACTCTTCTCTTACTCTGACCTTACAGAGGGTCTTTGCACTGAAGTCACTATTACTATTTCTCCCTTTCTCTATCTCTCTCTTTCTCCCTCTCTCTATCTCTGTCTCTGTCTCTCTCTCTCTCTCTCTCTCTATCTCTGTCTGTCTCTCTCTCTCTGTCTCTCTCTCTCTCTCTCTTTCTTTCTCTCTCCGGAGGAAAAATCACACACTCATCAGTTTGCCGGCTCTGTTCCTGACGAGCAGGCTCGCAAGGAGAATATTAACGAAGCTCCTCAGCCAATTAACACCTAAAGCACATAACAACCTTTTATGCCAGCAGACACACTCGCATGCTTGTGCGTGCACACTCGCGCACGGATGTTCGTGCGTCACATGCACACAAACACTGCTGCACACAAACATTTATAGGAAAAATACACATATTTGCCGCCACACACAAGTTCAGCCTAAACACACAGATGAGCACAGAGGCTCAAATAAACAGACACACAAACAGGCCTCAAAGCAAGGATACACTATTTAACATACACCCACATGCTGTAACACACACACACACACACCTAAATGCACACGCAGACACACAAACACACACATTAATAGATTGTGCTGATGAGTGTGGGTGCAGAAGGAGGGGGACATTTATAGGAGCAAGGGGAAGTAATGTAGAGAGAAAAGAGATGCAAACAAAGTGATGAGCAGCACTGAGGCGGAGAGAAAGAAGGAGGGAGAGGAGGGAGGGAGGGGGGGAAGGAGGGAAGGAAAGACTGTGAAGGCGAGAAGATCGACAGATTTATGGAGTGTGAAGAAAGGCATAAAGGAAAGGGGGAAAATCAGTGATAGAAGGTTAACGTGGCTTGGTTGCTCCTGACATGGTTCATGCCAATTTGAAGGGTATAATAGTGGGTGTATGTACACACATACACACACACATGCACACCACACACACACACACACGCACACCACACACACATATCGGACACTGACTTACACATAGTTGTCTTGGCCAGAACAACACAATGCATAAAACATTTTGGAGGAAGGGCATTAGCTTTGAACCTCTGCACACGCGCACACACACTCGCACATACACACACACACACATTTATGGACACGTGGGGCAGTATTCTCATATGCATAAAACATGGCAAGAGACAGCAGGAGCAGGGGGTGTAAGGGAGATAGGGAGAACAAGTGCAAACGGACAAAAAGTGTATGGTAATGACCCGGATAACGAAAGGCGGCTGCAGAGGGTAGAGAGTCAGACAGAGAGTGAGAGAGGGACGAGTGAGTGTGAATGTGATAAAGCAGTGGTGAGGACGGGGAGAGAGAAACTTTCCTCACGGCCTACTGCTTTTGGATTGAACAGCGTGCAAATGAAAAATGGAGATGAAATAATTAGACAGGCTGACTAGGAGCGCTCATCTAAATATGTAAATGCACTTAATTTTACTTTGATTTGCTCCACTGCTTCCCTATCACTCTCCCACTTTCTTCTTCTTCTTCCCTTTCTGTCCCTCTCGTCTGCTCCCATTCCACTCTCCCTTCATGTTTTTCATCTCCTCTCTCACCCTCCTCTTTGTCTTTGCGTCACGTGCTTCCCCTCCCTCTCTTTACTTCTTTCTTTCCTCGCATATTAAAGCCGCACTATGTTAATAAACTGTAGGTACGTCAGCTCAATTATTCACACTGTTATGAAGAGAAAGCGAGAGTGTGTTTAGTCAGTTCATTCATGCCTGTCTGACTTTGTGATGAGTTAGCCTGCGCATGTTTCTGCACGGTTGCATGGACAGCGACATGCATGTAGAGAATATTTGTGGAAGAGAATAGGTTTTGGATTTGTTCAAGTTCATTTTAATACAATACTTACATACCATTTGTACAACAACGGAGTTAGCTTAAGTTATTTGACTCGTCTGCATACGTGAGCAGCAACCAAACTTACTATCCAAACAAGTTCAGTGCGATAATTCTCACATTTTCTCTTATAAACTACTGTAAGTCAAACTTTCCAACTTGCTAACTTAAAAAGTTAGGATATTTGTATAACTGTAATGTAGTAAGGAACCTAGAGGTGGTGAAGTTAAAGACATGAAACGGGGTTAGCTGTCACGTTAGCTTTTTTTTTTAAACATCTAGTGATTAAATTTACGCTTCAAAAATCATGACACAGAGCTTATTTTCTGCAAGAATCCAAAAGTCAACAGAAAAATCTCATTGACTTTTTGTCAGGGGAACCAGGGCGATGCTAATTTCTGGGACTGCCTGTGAAAAATAAGTCATCCCTGCTGCACTTTATTTTAGGAAATTATAAGGTGTGTTCAAGCACAGAGAGAAGTTCATATTTCTGTTGGATTTGACCACTAGACTTTTTGTGCCGTCTGTGTTGACTCTTCTCAAACCATCAATGTTCTGACATTTCAAGCTAGAAAGAAGCTAGCATGTCAGCCTTTGACTGGTCTAAGACTTCACCGGAAACTCCGCCAGTTCTTTCTGTCATCTCCCTCCAGTCCGTCTCCTTTTTTTTTTACCCCCCGCTCTCATCTCAGTACATTTAAGAAGCAGATTCAAAAAAGCTTTTGGAGTAAGCATGATTTTCTTTGCCCAAGCTCAAACATTTTCAAGTCGAGTGTGGATATGTCTCAGCCTCAGTTTTTTCACCGTGCAAATTTGTAGCTGAACGTGTCCACTCGCATCTTCCCATTGACTTTGAAAATTCGCCTCAATTTCTGTCTGAACTTTATAGCAGTGGAGAGTTTCGCCTCACGGCTACTATGCAGCACTTTTTTAAACAGACAGCCGAAACATACATTTCATCCGGACCTGTCCTGTGTTTGCATACCTGTGTGTCTGCATGTGTGTGTGTGTTAGGCTACCGGAGTCAGTTTTACACACATGCTGCAATTCATATCACAAATTGGCTCTTATAATCCAGTAATAAATAGATAAGGCACAACGTATTTTATTTATCTTCCTGTGAACTTCTGGAGCTGCCCATGTAGTTCACAGCATTACTGTCTTTTTTAAGTCCAATAATTATGGTAACACTTCACAGATTCTGTTCTAATTAAATACATAAATTCTAAACATGACTGGTTTCTGCACCTTGTAAACAAAACTGGCTGCAAAGAACTGTGAAATTAAAATCTTCCCTTCCTCTCATATTTCCCAGAGAACTTTTGCTTTTTTAAGTGTATGTTGACTGAACATGTTATTAAATTAGATTGTGCATTTTAATTGTCACTTGTTCTGGCAGAAGTTTTTTTTTTGCTCGAAACAAAGAAACTATCATTTCAGTTATTTACTTGAAGAAAATGACATTTTTTTAATGAGACTATTGTAACTGGAGGCGAAAAAGAAAGAAATGAAAATGTGAGTAAGTTTGTGTGTGTGTGTGTCTCTGTGTGAGTGTGCCTCTTATAGATTAGGGGAGCCATGGAAAAAGGCAGCTGTCATTCTTAATGACAATCTGTCAGAGCTCTTCTTTAACAGCTCCTCCTCTTTTATCAGCCTGTCTTCTCTTCCCCCCAGCTCGTCCTCCTCTCTTTAGTCCGACTTGTACCAAACATCCCTCACTGGGACGCTCACTTCCTGCTCCGACAAGGTGACTCTGACAGCAGTCCTGCTCATTTCACCGCTTTGAGATTCCTTTTCTGTCTTTCTCTTTCTCACTGCATCCTGTTGTCTCTCTTTATTAACTTAAGTACTTTATTTTTTCATTTTCTGACATGTGACAGCTCTGATCTGACATATGCAGATCTTGTATATCTTTTTGAATATAAGACTTTTGATCTATGATCTACATTTGAACCGAAGAGTGCATGTGCTGTAGATGGTGTGTATGTATGTTGTGTCACTCTTTTGAGTTGATTTTTCATGGCTTTATGCTCTTTATGCTTGTACTTGAGCATCTGCCCACATTTTTAGCTACATTAGCATCGGCACATTTTGCATTTCAAAACTAAAAACCTTTTAGCAGTATAGCAATTTTTTTTTCCCAGAAATGATCTCCTGCAGTCCAGACTAACACACAAATGATTATGTGAAAATGCATTTTACATAATCCTGCACACAAAAACACTGCAGTGTGAATGTAGCCTTGAATTTCCACACCACAGTTGGACGATCGCAACAAACAAATGATAATCTATACATAAAAACAATGAACTAACAAGTTATGGTTTAAAAGAAATACTTGATCAACATGTTAAGGTGATGTTTACTATTTTTATGACTATTTCTTATTGGATTAGAGCTAGTTTATCATTTTTCATCAGTCTATAGCATTGCTTTCTTCTCACCATCTGTTTTTCTGCCGTGTCTGTCTGAGGTCCAGGAACATGAACTGTCTTATGGGTTTTTGATTCGATTTGTTTTCTTTCAGTCCTTTGAAGTTCTTGTTGTTTTCCAGCCTTTGTTATTTCTGCATTTCCATCCTTTCATTCTCCTCCGTCGAGAATAAAAGGGTGACATTCTTTGTGTTCAAAGTTTTTTTTTTTTTTTTTTATTCCGCCATCAGATAGCTGAATGTATCAAATGCGGCATTTCTTTTTTTCTTCCTTCTGTCCCTCCCTCACTAACACTCAGCACACTGCCCACATGAACAGCCAGTTGGTGCCCATCGCTGCCTCCGCACAAGTTACCCTGACCCTGCGCTGTGTTTATTCATGAGCCCTTTCCTCTTCTTCTCTTCTCCTCTCTTGTTCACGTCCTCCAACTTGAATTATCCTCAGGCTCTGTTTGTTTCTTTTATAAGCACCGAAGCTGTTTTTACCTTTAATAATTAGTGATTTCTTGCACTGGACTGAGAGATGAACATACGGTCATGTGCACAAACACACAAACACAAGTCAATCATTACTGCATGGGAATGGTTAGGGTTGACATATTTCTAGTCTATTATTAATACCTTTTCATAAGCAGAGAGAGCCAAATGTCCATACACACTCACCTTCACAAAGGCTCTTGTCTTCAATCTGGTAATTATTTTGCAGCTGGACTTAAGATTAATCATTATGACTTCTGTTTTAAAAAGAAAAATGATGTGAAAAGCTGTCACATTTTTACTCCCCCTTTTCCTTTTACGAGGACTGTCAATCACGCACTCAGCACATCCCAGCTGGGGCCAAAAGCTGGTTAAGCCTCCGTCCCTCTCGTGCCAGAAGAAAGAAAACATTTATCAATTCATGTAAGAGTATTTCTTTCCCCCCATTTATTGTACAGCAGGCTACTGGACGCTGTCTGCCTCTTAACAAGCAAATACTTCATACAGCTTTAATGAGCCAATAGCACACCGTGCCTCTCAAAACACAGAGCGCAGTGAAATCAACACACAAACACGTACACAACCACACACACACACACACACACACACACAAATTCCTCTATTTACTCCTGGACGACTCAAAGTGGACGGAGAGTCTGCCAAGCCACAGCAGAGGGATCCACAAAATGAGCTGAAGTAGCTCGCAGCAATTAAGCAGCCTAAATTTTACATACCTCCCGCCTCTTTAAAAAAAAAGGGAAAAAAAAAGAGAAAAAAATTCCACATTTCACATTTCATTCAGCTTGATCAACAACACGGTTGGTTAACTAGCTTGAGGCAACTTGTGGGATTTGAGACTAAGCACACGAGGAAGAATTAGACCCCAACTAGCATGACTAACGCACTTGCAACACTGCTGCTATCAGGCAGTGTTTTATCTGTGAGGCCCCGGTACACCTGTTGATAATTCTAATGAAGAGAATAACACCCCCAGCAGGGGACTAAATTAAGCTGCAGCAGTCACAAACAGGCCTAATAAGGCACTACGTGGGGCCGAAACACCGATGCACAGATACCAAGATGTGTGTGTGTGCGTGTGAGGTAGGTGGAAGGGATCCGTTTTATCACAAGATCTGAGGAGGACTCTGACAAAAAGCATGTTTGCAAAGGCATTCTGTATGTGTTTATCTGTTATTTACACCATGCCAAACATACACGCACTCACAAACACACACGCACACATGCAAATAGAATCACAGTGTCTCATGATTGCGATGTCTCTGAAAGCAGCCCTCCTTAAATTTCCTTTTAGTCTTAAATGAGAGCTTGAGCTCATGGTTTGGTAATGATAGTTATTACACTGCTCTGCCTGCAGGAGGCTATCACACAAACACACACAGTCACACACAGACACACACACACACACGGACACACACCCACACACACACGCCTTTTAATTGATACATGTTCAGCAGTAAACCTTGCAGACCCACTCATGTGTGCAAACACACAAAAAAGCACAGCACACAACACCCACACAGCAATGTCCACACACACACTCACACACACATTGACATAGTCACACACAACCATCCATCGCAGCTGGTCCAACCTCCACACCCACCTTCTCATACTAACATCCATCGCCTAGCAACCGCCTATCAGGCAACGCACTCACCTCCGGACGCTGCCCCCTGAAAGGTGGCCAATCAGGTGAGTCGCTCCCCTGGGACAAACTACTGTGATCAAGAGAGAGGGGGGAGGGTAAGTGCGAAGGCTTGGTCGATAAGGCCTCAGTGTCACAAGCACAAACCTGCCCACTATTTTCTCTCTGTCAGGCTTTTCACTCTGTTTTTATGTTTCTTTGACACAGTTATTGATGTCAAAGCACTCGAACTTCATTCTCGTCAGCTTCACTCCTCTCTCTCGCCCTCGCTTGCTGTGTAGGAGGCGCTCTGACTTTGAGACCTAAACCTATTTTGTAAATATACCGCATCAGATGTATGTAGTAGCTGGGGACTGTGTGTTTTCTATCAGGCTGCTCACAGACAAACCTGAATTAGAGAAAGATGAGGCATCGCTCATTCAAAAACAAACACCAGAGTCATTTACATATTGCAGATAATTCCTCCGTCTTATATACAAAAAATAGCACTGAAGAGAATTTGATTTCCTCTTTTTTTTAACATTGTTCTCCAGACTTTATCTTGTCATATCTGGCTTGAAACTCGCTGCTATCCCAGCTAACAGCGATGCTTCAAACAACAGGACATGGCTGTGATGATATTTTAGATTGTGGCAGTGTTTGCAATGCAACATGCTTGGAGAGGGATTATGTCCTCCCAGAGAATTTCATTTCTTCTCGTAGCTGTCAGGTGATTGACAGTAAGCGGCGCACAATGCATCACGCTGATATGAAAGCACTCAACCTGGGGACTCTGGCACAATGAGATAATGATAATACAGAACCCTAACAAGACCAAATAGAGGTTTCGTTTTTAACTGTGATGGATTTTCTGTCTTCGGCAATTTTCATGTCTGTGCAAGTTGTTTTTCAAGCAAAGGGAAAAAAATGGCAGCGAAAATGGTTTCTTCTGATGATGGAAAAATGAACTATTCAGTCTCCAGCTCTGTTAAAACACCACAAAGGAGGAAGAGGGTTTGCACACTTTATATCAACATTCCAATGTTTGAACAGATCACAAGTGGATGGCTTTAAGTATGTCACTTTACACTTAGCATCACAATACAACCTCAAGTGCCTACTGGTGATTGGATCTCACCTCCCCTACCTCTATGAAACTGAACACACACATCTTTCCCTTTAATACAAAACACATACCTGTTTTTTACCCTCTGATCAATAATAGAGGCTAACATGTTGAGACAAACAGACCCACTCTTCACACAAATAAAGAAATACGTTTATCACAACCAAGTTTAGAAAAAAATAAGAATGAGAAAGAATCTTTATGTTCAAACTTAAAAAATATGATCTATTAACAATAAAAAATGAGATGACCCTGCTGGCTTTTCTATACACTTTAAGGTTTAATCTGAAAAAACTCACTGGATTCAATAAAACCAAATCAAATCAACGATGGAGCTGCAGTGGATCAGACTATATATTCTCATCCTCGCCTCACAAAATGTTGAAATTCACACTGAACACTGTCTGTTTTGCCCCCGGACCGACTCTCTGATGCTTGTGCAGCACAGGACCTGTACAGATGTTGTGTCGTAATTATCAGACACGTTTGGCATTATTGAGGCAGCTCGGATCAATCTGGGAGTGCACAGGGTTGGCCGAAATTGAATCTTAAAAGCCTTCACTCGACCAGATAAATTTAGGCTGACCACTGGTCCTGATCAAGCCTCTGATCCAATTGTCCGGGTGGGCAGATCTGCTGTAAATCAGCCTGATAATCCTCTGGCATACCACCAGACTCACTCTGTCCATGTCTTACACCCTGTCTTACACTCTCAGTCACTCCACGCAGCATCCGTACTGCGCTTCTCCACCTGTGTTGTGAATTAAAGAGATTTTTTTTGAAGGGAAAATCAAGAATCTGGGAAATAAAATTCCGCTTCACGTCCTGCAAAGACCCCTCACACTCTCAAGGTTAAGGGCAACATTCCCACTGTGGCACATATGGTTTAAAAAAAAAAAAGTGTGTGAGACTGTGGCTACAATCGTCTGTCAAACACAGTGTTATTATGTTTCAGGCAGGAGGAAACACTAAAAACCTATGACTTTTTATCTCACGCCATCCCTCCCTCTCCGCCCTCCTCCACCACTGCGACTCCATCCGTCCGTCTGTCCCTGTGCCTCAGCTGCGATCCTTCCATCATTTTCTATCTCTCCCTGGTGTGCTGTGCTTTTTCGCCTCATCGCTCCACCAACCTCCCCCCTTCCTCTTCCTCCCTACCCCCCTCCTTTTT
>JAUZTA010000030.1:7854269-7866046 GCA_034780835.1 Ctenochaetus striatus | reverse complement strand
CTAAATAATCACATTCAGTTTATTCCGGAGGGAAAAAAAAAAAATCGCATCAATTTTTTCCCAGGAAGTTTCTCCGTGTTCAGAGTAGGCTACGACGCCGCATTTCAAGGAGGCCACACATTTTTGACATACCCCATTCCCCGCATAATTGACGATTCACTCCTCCTCTCTCCTCCCCTGTCCCTCGCTCTTCTCCCTCTGCTGGGATTATTTACCATTTACAGTACGCCGCTGCATCATCTGTCACTTCTGTTGTCTGCTCATCTCGTCCCCTCCCTCCCTCCCATCTCGCTTGTCAAACACTGAGGTCATTGTGAGCCGTAAAATAGCAGCAGACAAAAGTGTTCTCTCTCTCCTTTTTTTTCATCTTCACCCTCCTCCATTGTCCCCCCATCTTCCCTGCTTTTCCTTCTCTCATACTGGACCCCTATCAAGTTGCTTTTTTTCCCCCTCCTCTCTCTTGTTAGCACCCAAAGGTTGAAGTATTCAGCGATACAGTGACCAATAAGCAACACAGTAAACACTCCTCGGACTTGTTTGTCCATGTTAACACTCGGAGCCTTAACGAAGTCGCAGTTTATCACCTTTACAGCCCCACTGTTTTTTCACACCAACTTGAGAAAGTCAGAGGTGCCAAAGCCTCATTGTCTTAGTTTTTCTTTTTTTTTTTAAATTTTCACAGAAAAAATATGCCGAGAAACAGAAAAAGTTCACACTGATTTTTCACACATATTTTATGTCCCCCCACACGTTCACAAAAGCTGCTGCGGGTCTCGCAGCGAGAAGGCTCTGATCACTGCTGTTTACAGTAAATGAGATCCCTTTGCGAGGAGACAGCTCGGAGAATGTTTCGGTAATAGAAAGTGAAGAGACAAATGGGGATAAAATGCAAATGAGCTGCTGATTATGCACCAGAGTCCCTCTAAGTCATGGTCGGATTATGAGATGATGGGCCCCTGGGTAACGCTGTGGAAGAGTCCCCTCCCTTACTGTGGTGGTCAAATGACCAAACAGTTGGGAGTTTTCCTTTTTTTTTCTACTTCCTACAGAGTCAAAGCACCTTGTTAAATGGCGTCACTTTGTGACAGGAGATCTTCTGCAGCTCTTCTGCAGAAACCTAAGGGGACAAACACATGAACCCTTTGAAGGTGTCACAATGGCTTCTTTCTTTTGGAAACTTCAAAGAGAATATTTGGCCTCTTTCTTCAGTTTGTCAGAAAAAAGTTTTTTTTTCTGTGTGTGTGTGTGTTTTTTCTGTTTCACTCTGCAGTGTGAATTCATAATGCCGCTTCACACAGAGGCTCTGGCTTATACGGGGCCTGTGCCCTGTTGGGCCCCCTCTCCTGCACGCAGTCGGCCTGACTGAGAATCAGTCAATCCATGGTTAACTGAAGAAGAAAACATAACATGGAGCGGCGCTTGGCTGTGGCAGCTGCTGTGAAAGAAATAACACACTACAGGACCAGTTTACTGACTTGTTTATGCATCAGGACACACACATTCTGCACACATGTATACATGTATACAGACGGATGCAGACATGCATGGGCACACCACAACAACATCAACAGGGATGATCTGACAGTCAGGCCAACCCTCTGTTTATTCTCATCGTTGGGCCTTGTTACGTCAGCCTATCATCACTCTTTGTTGACCCTTACACACACATAAAAAACACACACACACACATACAAAGACACTCCATGTCTCTGTGACACAAAGAGAATTTGAAAAACCCCAGAGACAGCCAGCGCATGAAAAGGCTCTCCTCCAAAAGGCTCATGTATTCAGCCCGGTACCCCAGTGGATCTGCCCTATATTGACAGAGCAGAATGGTGAAGGCTCTTGTTAAAAGTACGGGACACAACGGTGTGACACAGTTCTCACACTAACCGAATGACACACCAAAGGAATACAACACCACGTCCGTCCGTTTGAAAGGGCACTTTCCCTCAGTTATGGCTACGTCCTAATTGTGCACCGGACTCCTGTGAAGCTGCATTTAAAACTTTTTAAAGGGAATAAACAGGCTGCTTTTTGAGGGGATGAAGAGACGTCTGAAATGTGGATGCGGTATGAAAATAAAATCACTCCGGATAACACAGCAAATGTTAAAAAGCGGAGGAAGCAGCGAGGTGTTATTCTTACCAAAAGCTTTTATTTAACTTGTCAACCTTGAGAGTCATACACAATACGTAAGCGTGTGTGTGTTTTTTTAAAAGAAAATAAGTCTGTTTTGCTGTCCTTAGTTATTGATGAAACAATAAATCAACCTCTTACATTTCATAAGAAATGTTTTCCTTTGTGGCCTCAGATGAGGTACTGTAAAAAGGCGAAATGTATTTGTGTCGCACCTTTAAATAGAGAGTCTCACAAAGTGTCTCTCAAGTCAATGAAGCACAACAAATGTCAAAGGCAGACTGCAGTAAAACAGAGCCATTGATAAAAGGCCTCTTTGTACTCGTAAGTGCTCAGATGCACTTAGTCGGAACAACCTGAAGGCAACAGAAAGGCTCCTGCGGAACACGAAGGGGCCACGAGCTCGGCCCTCGCTCACGTCTTGATCCTGATCCTCAGCAGAGAAATGCCCAGCAAACCTTGTCCAGCGTGAGGCGAGGTCAAAAATTCACAAAGGAAAGAAGCAGCGGCTTGATTGCTGAGAGCCTTGCGGGTCTTAAACAGATTCTTGAAATCAGCATTACATTTCTCCGGCGTTCAGTGACGCAAAAATCAAGAATAGGGGTGCTATGTGCCCCACAGCTGCTTCTACATGAAAAGTCTTTCTCTGGCATTCTGAACCAGCTGCAATTTCTGAGGACGCCGACAGCCAAGAGAGAGAGACCGAGGCATATATAATCAATTCCAGTAGTTGTTTTGAAGCACAAAAGGCTGTAATTTGGAAATATTTTTAGCCTGGAATAAGCAGAGGTGGGACAGAAGTGACTGGAAAATGCTGCACAAAGTTAAAAGTTATACTAATGAAAGCAACATCGACGTTTCTACAGCATTATTCTGAATTGATCGATGGTTCAGCTCAGCACCTTAAATGATTAAATCTTTTTTAAATGAAGCTGGAAGGAGCGAAAAGCCATCCAATCCTTATTAGCGGCTAAACGGTCCTCTACCACAGCTGATACGACTCTAATGAATGTTACAACGGAGTCTCATCTGCATGTCATCCATGTTAAAGCTGTTGACAGGTGGCTGCGATTGTTGGGGTGGCACTAATTTCTTTGGCTGAACAAATAAAATGGCGCCTCACACAAAAACACAAAATAAATTTGTGGAGTGTTTGACATCTGGTGGTGCTTTGGAGGTGTGTTCTTTTCAGTCGGTCCTCATTTCGGTTTATCATTTCACTCCGCTACACAGATACGTCCACTCGCTGCCAGCTCTTTCACACTTTCCCATGATTCCTCCGTTGGGGAGTGGTCACACGCCAAGACACGCGGTGGAGCATCGACAGTGTGTGTGCAAACTGCTAGCGAGTGAAAATGGATGCAAATTCATACCAGTTTTAAGATATTCTAAAAATGTAAAATGAGAGGGAAACAAATTTAACAGTTTCTTACTGGTAAATGAATGAAATTAACTTTGGTAGGAAACAGTGTGTAACGCAGTATGTGTTTGTCATATATTTATAGCGAAAGTGTGTCAGAAAAGTCAATAAAAGCTTAAATAATAAACTTAGAAATTACCACTTTTAATATTTAATGCGGTTTGACAAACCAGAATGAGCTCAGTAATCGCTTTCTTAATGTAAAGTGTTATGGGAATGAAATTGCCAAGGAGGAGAACATTTTTCCCCTAATGTTTTCAGTCTCTTTCCTCATTTGCTGCTGATGGCCAGAGTGAACTGGAGGGGAGCGGCGGGGCTGCGAGATGGGAGGGAAGGACGGTGGGTGGGGAAGGAAGGTGGTGCTGTGCTGATGGGACTTTTATGATGTCCTGTGTCGATGGAGCGTGGAGCCGGAAGAGGAGGGATAAGGGCCGAGAGAAAAGAGTGTCAGCAGGGCCTCTGGAAGGATACGCTCCAGTGTGAGCACCTGGTGGGTTTGGAGGGGCTTAACAGAGTGGGACAAAGACAGAGAGAGCGCTTCTAACTGTGCATGGTAGTGTGTCTTGTTCTTCTATACTTTATACTCTTTTTTTGTTTTTTGATTTGCACGGTAGGAAAATTATTCCTTCCAAAGCTTCACTTCTGTATAGGCTTTAGGTTAAAAGCGCTTGGTTAGTTTAGCACAAAGTTGTGTTTAAAGTTAGAAATGAACAGCATTTCGATAAGTAATTCAGGGCAGTTCTTTCTGAAACAGATGTTGGGACTGAACATAAGGCAGTAATGAGCACAAAAGCACAAAAAATGTCCCAAAAAAAACTCCAAACAGCTTTTTTGCATGAAATTGACTTCTCCCCGAAAAAATAAATAAATCCTAGCCAGTCATTTGCACATTTGGAAGAAATGTAATGACGCCTCATTGCTTTTGACACGCAACACTGTCGACAGTTGCGCCTTGACTAAACAAGAGAGTGTATGTCACATCACTCTGCATTTAAACTTTGCAGACAGAGGACTGATTGCGAGTGGAGACACTTTTAACCTCATCCAGCCTCCGAAAAGATGGCTGTCATTTCACTCGTGGATGAGAATAGAAATAAATAGAAACAACAATGCGCTATTTTTTTTTTTTTTCAATGTAAATGAGTCACTCAAGATGTGATAGTTTCTCATTTCTTCCTCATTCCAGGAAGTGGCCATTATTACAATGGTGACAAACTATCCAATCACACTGTGCAGCAGTCCTTGACATTGCCGGCACATTACGAAACTCTGCATGTACAAAAAGGAGCAAGAATCATGCTGTGTGACACCGTTTCCCCTGTGGAAATGTGTAATTTCTGTCAAGACACATCTGTGTGAATCAATCATGAATGAAGTTTCAGACGGCCGGATCAGGAGAGAACACCCTGTTTTTTTAACTTGTCTCTTTTTTGGATCTTTGGAAGGTTCAAAAGTTCCGGTTTTATACAATGGAGATGACAGTTGCATTTATCAACATGGTCCTGAAATACAAAGAAAAGGATGTATTTGAACTTTCTACCCTTTGAGTTTGGTTTTGGATTCTGTTTTGGGTCGGAAAGATGTCTGGTTGGAGTGAGGGCTGCGGTTGGATTCCCTGGAGGTTGAGGTCATGGGAAACACACAAGGCTGATAAGAAAAAAAAAGACTAGGAGAAAAAAGACAACGCTGGTAAATCTTCCGAACACTACATCGCTCTCTGCACTTTTATTTTCATGTGACATCAAAGGTAGTATCGGCTTACAGGTGAGTGAAGAGTCGGATCCTGGAAGAAATTTCCCTCTCAGTCACATGACGGCAGACACACGGTGCGTTTAGGGGTCAGCGAAAAAGGGTAATCAATGTGAGTAAGGCTGCGCTCACAGATATATGATCATCAGTGTGCTCCTCCAATTTACCCATCAAATCACGGGCGTGTGTACCTGCGCTCTCTGTTTACTCGTATCCCAAAAACCATTTGTGTTTGTGTGTTCACCCACGTGTGCGTGATTCAGTGTTCAGAGGCGCCTGAGTACATCTCTCGCTGTGTGCAATCTGGAGCCGCTCTGTGGTTGTTGTATCGCCCCCCCACCCTCCCCGCCATATCCCTCCGTCGGCTCCTCTCAAATGGCAATTTGTAAAACATGGCCCTCTGTTAGCCCTCTACCTCGCCTCACAGCCCTTCCCTGCACGACCGCTCCCCTCCCTCATCTGTCCTCCTCTTCGCATCACTCGTTTTACTTCCTTCTCTTACTTTCCCTCCTTCTTCTTCTTCTCTCCCTCTCTCTCTCTCTCATTTCCATACCTCCAGTGCACTCTGCATCCTCTCCCTGTCTGTTTATCTCCCTCTTCTGTTCTGTCTTTCTCCCCCTCATTTGCCCTTCCTAGTCCATGTGATTTTTCTTCTTCATTATCTCTTCCTCTTTATTTTTTTTTTATTGTCCATCGTCGCTGCTGCACTCTCATTACCTCCTACATCTTGCCCTCCTGAACTTTTTTTTAATGTTTTTTTTGGTGAGCATCTCACTCACTTCTTTCATATGAAGTAATTAAGTGTTTGTTTCTCGGTACAGTACGGTACAGTATCATATTGGTATGCGCATAAAGATGAAGGCGCTCTTGAATCTCCACATTAAACCGCATACTTTAGGAGCTGCTGCTCAACTCTGGCTTCGTTCCCGAGAGGAAGTGGTTGGGAACAATAAAAGTTTTGCACTGCTTTTTCGCTGTCACTCAAAGTTAAAAGGGAGGGCACGCAGGCTGGTTGGTTGACTTGTTGTCAGTATAACATTTTAGCCTTCTACTTGAAGGGAAATTTCCGAGAAAACAGAGTGGCTGCTGCAGTATCGCTGCGGGATTAGGAGAAGAGAACCTACAATGATGGACTCGGTACATGGCTACCAACGTGCATACATGCGTTTCACTTTCACAGTTCCTGCCTTGCCTAATGGCGCCTTAAAAATTGAAAGAGGAATGGCTGAGGGCCGCTAAGTGTAAGGGAAGAGACGACGGAGGATAAGGACTGATGCATAAATGAGGGAGAGGAAGAATAACTTGAAGGACGGAGGGGAAGAGAGTGATGAACACAGACAAACTCTCGACTCTCAGCCTTGACTGCTTCATATTACTTCCCTCCTCTCCTCTCCACTTGTCTTGTCTCATTTTCTACCAATAACGTCAATTGTTTACCCTCGCCTATTATTCAGCTCACCTCTATTAAATTTGTTCCAGGATTCACTATTTTGCATTATTGGCCAAATGCAGTTTCCCCCGTCCTCTCCGCTGTCCTTAACTCTGAGGTAAACACTCTCTCACTCTTTTATCTTCATTAGCCGTCCGTCCACCCCTCTTTTATATCCCTCTCTCGCCCCTTGACAAATCCATCCATCCAACCACATGCCTACACACACACACACGTACACACACACACACACACACACGAGCTTGTGTGTGTGGCTGAGTATTTCCATGACAACGTCAACATGAAAACCGCCTCTCCGAGGTTCCGCTGATTTGCATTTAATTTGCATGTTTCACGAGCAACCGGCGGCATTTGACTTTGGCAATGGCGGGGAAACTGGCATGACCCTGTCTGTTTTTTTTTTTTCCTCTCCCTCTCACAGAGTGTGTTTTTCTCTGGCTTCATCCTTTCATCCAGTGTTTTTTGTCATTTAACCTCTCAACTCAATCTCCGCTCATCACTCCACTTCTCCCCCCCTCCTTTCTTCCTGCCTACTGCCATAATACCATTTCCTCACCCCCTCTTTTCCTCTCCCCTCGTCTTTCTTTGGCTCCTGTTTTGAAAACAGATCACTTTCGCTTTGTCAGATTGCACTTTTACCTCCTACTTCTCTATTTCTATCACTTGTAAACATTTTTCTTCCATCCCCTTTTTCCATCCCTCTCTACTCCTAACACCCATTACAAAGAAGCTGCAACTGTAAGTCTTTCATTCCGCGTCTGAATAAGAGTCACACTTGCAGCTTATTTGCAATCGGACAAAGAGCTTTCCATCTATTTCCTTTGCAGTAAAACACAGCTGCTGCAAAAAGCTCACTCACACACACGCGCACACACAGTTGTTGACTACAAGAAGACACATGCTGGCACATGTGCACAAACAGACACATACGCACACATTTCTACTGTGAATCTAGAGCGTCATTCAAGAGAAAAACACATCATCACGCTCAAATTAGTAAACAGACACAGAAACGTGTGTGTGCAGACGACTTACGCCGCACGCACCCACTTTCAGAAAGACCTCCCCAAGAAGCTGTGAAATTAAACTTCTTTTTTCAAATCCGGTATGTTGGAAAATCTTTGGAGTGGTTATCCAGACACAGAAGCACTCGCCTTTTTTTTTCTTGGTCTCATTTCTTTTTCTTTTTCTTTTTTTACATCATTATGATTTCCAATTAAACCAATTCTCCATAACTGAGATTATCATCACTAATTTGCTTCCTCCACTCCACAACAAATTACATACCAGCATCAACAATATGGCAAAGTCACCCCCCCCCCCAACACAACGTTCCCCATGTTCTGCCGCAGAAACGGCGACGTTAAATTGATGTGAGAGTATGACTGAACATAGCTGTCGAACCACTCTGTCTGTCTGTCTGTCTGTCTGCTCACATCCTCCGCTGAGGAGAATTCAAAAGCGCTGCTCTGGATGCCTGCTGCTGTAATTGGCTGTGCTGTTGAAGAGCAGAACTGTTCACAGGCTTCATTACTGGCAATCCTGCATGTGGCAAGTCAACAGGGTAAAAATTAGACGCCATCACCAGTCAATACACCCTGTATATGTGTATGTTTTATAAGTGCGTGTTGCCGCCTTTGTGAGAGCCGGATATAAGCGTGTGCATATATAAAAGACAGACTTTTTTACTTATCACTGTCGTATGAGTCACCAAATGTATGTGTGTGAGTGACAGAGGAGGCGAGATGTGAGTGTGTGTGTGTGTGTGCTTAGTGGCTCGCATTTGTGAGTTTGTGAGAGACATAGGGGGCACATTGTGTACGTCAAAGAACTGAAAAAAAAAAAGAAAAAAGAAAATCACTGCTCTCTGGATCTCATCTGACATTTTAAAATCCAGCCAGCGGAGGACAGAGGAAGTTTTATGAAAACGGGCTAACTGTCCAGCAGAGATGACAGACAGAGAGAGAGAGAGACAGACAGACAGACAGACAGACAGACAGACAGACAGACGGGCAGACTGACGGAGAGACGGGGGCGAGGGCATTCAAAGAGAGAGAGACTGAGAGGGAGAAAACGCAGCGGGAGGGAAAAGTATTCACAGAACGAAAGAGAGCAAAGTATTCAGAGAGTCAGTGGGGAGAGGAAGGGCCTGTGCAGTTTCATTGATTTGAACGGGTGGGAGGGGAGAGCGCGGGTACAGGGTGGGGGTCGGGGGGTGGGGGGTGCTGCTGCTCGGAGACAGAGCGGCCACTGTAGGAAAATGGCTTTATAATACAGTTAAAGAGCAGTACAGAAGACACAGAGTCTGACAGACAGACGGATGAAAAGGGACAAGGCAGGACTCAGAGGCAGAAAGAGAGACACGCTGCGCTGATGGAGAGCTTTTTATTTTTTCATATTTGTGTATTCTGGACTTTGTGATCCACCTTCCACAAACAGCTGGAACTGTTTCCAAGTGCCAAACGTGCCTCTCAATTAGCAGTCTGTGTTCTTTTTCACGCTTCTTATCTCCCACTTATGATGTCTAATTGATGAAATCTCAACAACTGGCTTGTTGGTATAAATTCAATTTACCAACAGGAGTCAATATACAGTTGCTCTTCCTGATTACAGTCAGTGAATCTACCCAAAACTCAAAACTATGAAAGAACAGATGAAGAATACAGGGTGTATATTAATTATTTGTAGGATTTGTAACCATAAACAGTAAATTAGTGGTGATTTGATTTGCACATGTGCTGTGGCAGTGTGAGAAGCATTTCATCAGGTCAAATGAAGCATCTTGAGTTCAGATTTAAACTGTGTTGAGACAGACGGGGAGTGACGGCAGTGGCAGGTTGGAGGGAGAAAAACTATGCAAAGACAGAATCTGAAAAATAAACACTGATGATAAAAGGATAATGCCTGTAAAATTCTATACTTTTTCTTTATCGTCAGTAATTTACATGAAAATACTAAAGCCAGTAATGAACGTGTCCTGCTAACAAGTGTTGATAGTGCAGCAAAAGTCTGATCTAGCTTGTTCCTCTGTGGCTCTGTCATCCACAAACTATTAAAAACCCATCAGTGAGTCACATTGTTGCCCTGGCTGCCACGTCACCTCGTTATAATGACTGTCAGTGACAGTTTATATTGAGTCAATAACACATCACACACGTATACACAAGGGCACCAGATGTGAATAAATTAGCAACTAAAAACACTCCATCAAACATATATATATCTTTTACCCTCAATCGAATAGTATTAATTTAAAACTAACATTGTCCAGCTCTTACAGAAAATTACTCACACTTTCTTTCAGACATAACACAAGAAACTACGATTTTTCAATCTTAAAGAGAAAAAATAGATGGGGACAATATAACCCGATATATATTCGCACGATTTCTGAGGGTGTGCTTGTGTTTTGTCTAATTTAAATTGAGATGTGCCGTTAATGCGATTTGCACTTGCACTTGGCAACAAGAAAAGGATTTGATCATGCCAATAAAGCAGCTTGAATTGATTTGAACTGAGGTGAAACAGATCGGGCGAGTGGGAAGAAGAGAGTCAGAGAGAGAAAACCGCAGAGTGATAAACACGGTGTTGATTAACTTTGTTGATTTACATTGATTGTTTCATATACTTTACGGCTTTGGCAGTAGTGGCTATTTCCCTGCTAATAAAGGTTAAAGTTTAATAAAGCATTTATGTGCGAAAAGTTTGTAGGCTCATAGCAGAGTGTGTGAAGCTACAGCACAGGGGGAAGCAGCCTGGCAATCAGACACCCAAACAGACAGACAGAGGTGAAGCAAGGAGGAGGACCACCAGCTAAAAAAGAGACAGAGAGATGAACAGATGAGCTCAGAGCACCAAGGAGTAAACAAGCCCCGGCTGCACTCTGCCATGACCTGTGATGACCCCCTGACAATGTGACTAATGGCCGTGAAACATACAAGGACCAGGAGAGGAACCACTGATGGAAGCACACAACAACTCGCACGGGACGACAGGATGCATTCAAGAGCAGCGCGGCTCCAAAATACAAAAAAAAGAGAAAGATTTGAGGAGGTTTTAGAGTCAGAGAGAAAGAGAAGACAAACTCGCTGCATGGCAAGGAGTTAGATTTGTCTACTGCTGCCTCGCCGCAGAAGAAAAATGAGCGGGAATATCTCTTTAACCCTCATTTAGGCAGGTTTAAAGGTGTTACATTCATCACTTGAGTATAAAAGAAAGAAAGAAAGAAAAATGAAGGGAAAAAACAGAAAAAACCCCTGCATTTTAAAAGTTTTACCTCTGAACCATTGGTCTGGTTTTGCAAACCTGCTGCATTATATTACTGAAAGAGACGTCTCTCCTTCCAGTACAAACCCAGATGAAGATTTTAGCTGCATGGCAGATGGTGGATCACAGCGTTGTGGTGTACAGCAGAACACATAATCTATTTGTATTTTGTTAAACTGTAACTTCATAATCTTACAATTACACTGTATACTTTCATTGTCATTACCAGATGCTGAGCTGGAGGGAAGGCGAAATGGAAAAATACAGACATGACGACGTTTGGAGATGAAGCAGAATACAATAGAGCTACTTTTATCGGGCTTGGCAATGTTTTACTAGTGTGTTATTTCTTTTCTTTTTTAAGTAACAGGTAGAACAATAAGTGAACATACCACATCCTGGAAGAAAAAACATTCATAGGCAGAGTCAATAGCTTGCAATCATATTGAGAAGAGAGAACTGATCTAAGAAATATGGAGATGACTGACCAGCTTTTAAAAACTAACTTGTCTGAAAGGCATTCAGAGTGTGTCAGATGGTTGCATCAATGGAAAATGATACACATGGTTATGTAAAGATTGAAAAAAGACCATTTTCCCCTTCACACGTCATGCTAATCAATGCACAAAACATAAATAACAGAGAATATATACTCTGTCTTTGTCAGCATGGCTGTCAGTTTGTCTCTCTTGCCCTTGTTTGTCTCCTTTACACAGCCTGTCCAAAGTGGGATTATTGCACCGTTTTTCATCA
>JAUZTA010000030.1:7801693-7812318 GCA_034780835.1 Ctenochaetus striatus | reverse complement strand
ATACTGAGAGTGAGAAGAGGGGAAAAAAAATTATGGGAACTGAGAAAAAACTGGGGGAGAAATGAGAAAAGCTGAGAGTGGAGAAGATAGTAGGGCTAAGGGCACAAGCCAGATTGACACTGAAAAATTAATGTGCAATTGCAAAGAGGGATGCGTGTGAGACTGAGATGGAGAGAGAACGTGTGAGTGACACAAGGACAGAGGGAGGGAATATTGGCCCGTACGCTGACAGATTTAAGGTTATGGTCTATGCACTCCCTCTGAACCACACACACACACACACACACACACACACTAACACACACTAACACACACAAACACATTACAGACATACACTTTTACTTTCACAGTCTTCTCTCATTTCCTCATCTCACTCCAAAAGCTGTATCTCTTTCTTCTTCTTCTTCTTCTTCTATTCCCACTTCTCACATCCTCTTCCCTCTTAATCCTCCCCCTTTCTCCATGCATGTGTGTGTGTGTGTTGATTTAGTTATTTGTCTTCTGCATGTCGCACACGCATGCGCACCCACCCTCCAACCACTGTTCATCTTCGTACATCTGATTGTGTCAATTTGTCTCAGTGTCACGCCACTCTCCAATTTGCCATCTGCCTGACAGGATCTTATTGATTGGCCCACACACTTGTCATTCTCCCAGTCTCTCACCCTCCTGTCCAATCTCCACATCTCCATATGAGAGTAGTTTCCAGACACCCCCTCTTTCCATCTCCATATATCCCTGCCTCCATTCTTTCATTATCACACCTCCTCTAACACTTATATCTCTCCGTCTCTCCAGCCTCCTCAGCACCATTCCCACATCCCACTTCACTTTTTCTCTCATTTCATTCCCTGGGCTTTATAGCACACACAAATCAGGGCTATGGGCTTTTATGCTGTGATCAGTAACCCAAATGGAAGCGCAGGCATAATAGTGATTACCTGTCATAGCCTGGCTTAGCTTATAAGCAGCGCAGGAGCATCCATCGCAGACTTGAAACGGCAGACTAACAGTCTTAACGGTTTCAGTAATTCAGCATTCAGAAACTGCATTGCTGTCTGGCCCGGCTTTGAATGCTCCCCACCTCCCCCTCCAAAAAAGAAAAAACTTTAGAGTCATTGAGAAGTCTGACTTCAAAAGATGAGCACGTCAAAGGAGAAAAAAAATCAACTTGAAGAAAAACACAGAGGTTGTTGAACTCTTTCTTGGTTTATCTCGAGCTTCTCTCTCACCACTTTTGACCAAACTATGCTGTCATTCAGTGCGGTACAGTTTTATTCTTTATATTCGGACGTGGGTTTGTGTCTGTGAGTGATTCAAAGTCTCCCAGGAATGCACTGAATTTTGAAACTCCATCAAATATCCTGCTGACGGACAATCTTGTCAATCTGCAGCTGCGATCCATCAATGTAAATGCAGCGTGTTCATTTTATTCTGAAGGGAAAAAGCTTTTTCTTTTTTTTTTTTCATTCATTTCAGGCAGTGACTTTGATCTGGCAGCGAGTTTCCAGATAAGTCCTGTATGAAACAATGTGCTCAGTAGGAAACCTATACAATCGAGTCGTTTCAGACAGCTTGGTGTAAAGGATTTTTTATTTATTTTTTTGCCGATGTCACAAAGAGACTGTTATTTTCTGTTCTTTTCTCTTTAAAACAAGTTAACACAGTCACATTTGCGTCCTTTTAACTTGTATCTATAAAGCGCTGCCGTTATTTGCAGAGAGATGGGATGATGCAACTGTTAGAGAGGCTCCGCTTGTAACAAAACGTCCACAGGATCAGTCCTTCATCCATCTGAGCTGCCAATCACCTGCCATGTATCTTGTTGGTTTCTCTGGGATAAAGCAAACTCACTCACTTTAATCAACTCATGCATAATGCATGAAAAGTGACAAAGTTGTTTCATTTGGCAAAACACTCTTATTGAGTCCACAGTGATTTCTACCTGGTTAATATTTGATGTTTTTTTTGTTTTAGTTTCTTCTCCCAGTTCAGCGCTGCTTTTGTCATTTGGCTCTTCTGGTTTTTCATTATTAAAGCATACAGTTTTATAAACCCTGTGCCTTTTGTCTATTTCTTCCTTTATTAATGTTACCTCCATCACCTCTTTAGTGCTTTTCCCCCCTGTGCTTACAATAATTATTTGCTGAATTACAGCTTGCCTTGCTGGAGCTTTTTCCAGGAATACTGGTTTCCACAAGCCGAAAATATCTCACGTCATGATGCAAGCCCTGCACCCTTTGACTCCGACTGCAGCTGCCATAAAGCACAATGCAACCACACAGAGGAGACACGCAGGAGAAGACGTGTCATCATGATCAATAGGAGCTGAGTAAGACGTGCGGTAGAAAACTGATGTATGAGGCCCCAATGAGACAGCCAGGGCAGCGGAGTCGGATGAGCGCGGGCTCTATTTGCAGTCAGAGCTTCAGACCTGTCCAACGACTCTCCACAGCCAGACAGACTAACGAACCATCGCTCTGCCTCCACACTGAACAGCCAGTGTTTGCCCCCTCCTTCAGAACCTGAAATAGGTTCATACCCTCTCAACTTCAGAATTTATCAATCATAGATTCACACAGGGATGATATGTTTTTGCAGGCAAGCCAGGGAGTGAGCATCACCCTGAATAATGAGCTCTGTGGGAAGCCAAATCTCAGTGTTATTGGTTCTATTGACATTTATAGGGGAGGAAACAAATTTAAAAAGGTTGTGTTTTTCATATTTAAGTTAAATTTTGGTTAAATAATAGGCAGCATGATAGAATGAGTAATCTCTCTATTGTTTGTTTTTACTACATAATCATTTATATTCAGTTTAGTTTCACTCTGTGTTTTTCTCCAGGTCATTCGCGCCCCACCTGCTGCAGCTTCATCCCCACCTGTTGGGCCCATCCCACACTCCGAGAAGCACAGAGCTACGGATCAACACTTCATCAATCGTTTCCACAAACCCTGCTGTTTCCATTCCAGACACATGTTAGGAGCAGCTCTTTGCATACATGCACACTAATGCACCACTATTTATTTGAATTGAACTGTTTCAATGCAAGAATAATTACCACTGGGACACCAGGTAATGCTTTCAAACACACACACACACTGCACTAATACACTTTTCCCTCGGCAGGTTATTACAAGATTTGCAACAAGGTAAGTTGTCTGTTAAACACAGGCAGGACCACCAATGTACATACTTTGATCCATATTGCAAACACTGAGTAATAATATTGATTCGTTTGTACCAGTTCAGTGTAAATGATGAATGAATGCACAACCAGTATTCAGTATGTAAATCCATGTCTGCTTGGTGGTATAAGCTGGGAGTCTACATCAAAAAGAATTCAGAAGTACAATATCTGGAAATTAGATCTGATGGTATGAGGGGGAAAAAAAATGGAAAGAAAAAATGCCAGATGGAGCTCCGTCTGCAAGATCTGCACTTCTCAAGTCAGACCGATTTTCATTATAGTATCTAAAATCTGACATCCCCTCATTCTGCATCTTCTCTCAGCAGGTGATGCTACAGTTTTAAATGTAGACTGAGTGAGGCTTTTGGTGATCAATAGAATGAGCTCGACATACACTTCTGCAGGGAGATTTAAGAGAGTTGTTGATCAATATCAATACAAATGTCTTAATGTTCACTTTGCCACATAGTGAGCTGTTTGGTTTTCTAAAAACCCATTTTTCTCTGCTTGAGTTTTTTTTTTTTTTAAAACACCCATCCCTCTCTGCTTGTAATTTCACTTCACAAATATTTTTCTTTGTCTTAAACTCTGTATTTTTTTTTGTTGTTCAAATTTGGCTCTGCAGAGATTTTTTAGGCAATCATTTTTTCAGCTTATCCTTGGTTTAAGGGGCATAATAGGAGAAACATTGATTTCGGCTAAGAGGAAAAGACACAGCTGTGCATCTCCGCACCGATCCGTCAGCTGCACATGGTGAGCTGCATTTGATTTTGAAGAGCGACGAATGGAGATAATAACACATCCTCCTGCAAAATGGAGTGTTTTTTTCCATAAAAATGAACAAAAAAATAAATAAAAGGAAGCTTTACGCATTCACAGAGGTGTTGAGGTCAGTGAAGGGGGGCATTAATGTGAAAGGGGGGAGAGGTTGGGGGGAGAGTGGGAGGGAAATAATAGATTAACTTCATTGTATAATCAATCATACTTGTTCCCAACCATTAATCAGCTCTTCTCCACTCTTCAAGTGCCTCATTTTCCCCTTCCAAATTCATTTCACAAGCCTCGTCGTGCATGAGCTGCTTCTCTCAGATCAAGCCTTTTCATTATATTTCACGATCTGCTATATTTCATCACATCTCATAAAGGGGGGAAGTAAAAACTAAGAATAGCCAGACGCATAATGACTTGTTTTCTACCTGATGCTGCCAGATCAGATCAGCTGCAATAACAGGGATTTTAAATCAAAGTCATCCGGCAGAAATATGGAAATATACGTATACACCTGGTGTTGGCCAAAGTCATTTAACTCAAGTACCTTTCACTGCAAACCGCGTCAGATAGCTGAGAACTGAACACCACCTTTTTGCCAACAGATGCTATTTATAAGTCAAATTTGCATTAATGTCCAGTAGCGCCCTCATCCTATGCATAATGAATAGGCTCCCATTACTCTCACCTATAATAGCACCCTACCAGCAGTGGAAATAGACGGATACGGACAATCTGGAGAGTGAAAAAGTCTTGAGTCATACCAAGAAATAACCCCACATCTCATCTATAAATGAAAATACTCCAAATCCTCTATGTCTCAACAATTTTTTTTGCCCCAAGTTATCAATATTAAAATCTAAAAACCTATAATAACCTCCTCTCCTTTGAGACACTCGACGGTTCCTGTTGTCGATTCTGCTGCTTCTTGTTCCTCACAAGACAAACAAGGACTTGGCTTGGATAAAATTGGCTTTGAGCTGTTTGCAGCAGATTTCATCTCACTGTTAGTGGAGGGAATGTTGCCCAAGGCAGGGCAGGTGATCAATATTATCAAGGTGTATCTTCCAATGGAATCAATCACATCTGACGGCTTTCCAATAGAAGAGTAGAAATGAAATGTGCCTGTCTCCTGTGAGGAAGCAACAAGAATCACAGCGGTCACTAATGTGGCTGTGCCGGTTGCTTTTCAGGTCCCCTGTTTGGACTTCTACCAGGATTTTTATATCCACAAGGTTAAAATTAAATGATAAGGGCTGCTTGAAATTCATTTTTCTCTGTTTATTTCATTTGCTCCACTTGTACTTTGTTTTGCACTCTCAGAGAATAAACACTAACGATGTTTTTCATGAATTTCACTCGAACCTAAACTATGCAATTCAGTTTTATGTAACTCTACCCTAAGGCCCAGGAATATTTCACATTTAGCACATAAAAAGAGCATCTATCACTTAAGATTTTAATGCCGCACTCGTGCCCTGAAAGGAAAGCCTAAGGGCTTTGATTGCTGTCTGTAACCAGCCTCGACTTTCTTCCTTACAGAGCGAGCGACAGACTCGCGAGCTTCTAATGAAACAACTGGCTTTTTAATTTGGCATTTAACGGGCCAGCAGGTGGCAAATGATTCTCAAAGACCGGGATAGAAGCTCCACCAGCATGGCCACCCACTCCAAAAGAATGACCATCTTTGATGTAGGCAGCCAGAGGCCTTGTCATTGACCTGTGCTGTGTGTGGGGTGGCCAAGATTGGCCGGCTCCTGATGGGAGCCGCGTTTGATGACAGCGGCGCTGCTTAATGGGTGCAGCTCCAAATTATGCCTTAACTACCTCTTTTATCATTACTCAACCATCCTTATCCCCCTCTCCTCACTTCCCACAGGGCTCTGCGGTGATGAGAGAGAAGCCCGCCCAACTGGAGGGGGAGTCAAGCAAGTCTTGAATTCTGTGTTTCTATGTGTGCATGTATCTGAATGTGTGTGTGTGTGTGTATTAAAATGCATGCAGGTGTGCATTTGTGTTGGCTTCCGTTCATCACAAAGCTCGGCTCTTAGTGAACTGCTGGAGACATAGGTTGTCTCGGGGGATACTGATTGGCTCAGCAGGGGACGACGAGTTTGAGGTAGATGAGGTGGAAATGAACTAAACCTGACCTGCTATGCGAGTACACACAGTCGCTCTCGCACACACACACACCATGCATGTTTTGTTTTTTTTTTTCCATGTACTGACATAAAGACTCATACAGATAAAAGCTTTCGGATATAGTTTAATACAACATTTCATTTACACTTAGATTAAATGCACACAGATCCGCCTCCTCTGAACAAAAATGCATCCCACAGCTCGACGACACCATACGATGGCTCATCGCGTTCTTGTTTGTATTCCCTCAGGTCCTGCTGTGTGTGCGTGTTTGTGTGCGTGCGTGTTTGTTGTGTGTTTGATTCTTGTATGTGTGTGTGCGCGGTGTTTTTCCATTCTTTTCACAATTTGCTCCAACCCACTGCGTACATGCACAGCAGGTTCACGTTTCAGTGTGATTTTCTGTATTTCAACATTTTTAATGTACGCGTGTCTGACAGAGATGTTTCATCTCTGCATGTCCCACCGAGCGTGTGTGTGTGTGTGTGTTTGTGTGTGTGTGCCCGTTTTTTTATGCCTCTGCGTTTGGCTACAGATAGTAGTGTGCTTTGATGTTTATGTATGCATGAGTATGATTTATGTGAAATATAATCTCGACCTATGTTTGGCAGCAATGTACCGTGCCTTCACTCCCTTTTGTGCGTGTTTATGCCTCTCTGAGCCCCTCACAGGGGTACCATGGTTATGACAGGTTATTTTTAGAGACCTTTTTTCCAAATTTGGGGGAGTCATGGGCATCACTTACATTACCAAGACTAAATTATTGGCAGAACAATGTAAATTTGGCAAAACTGCCACTGCTATTCTTGTGAATCTTCACAAAACACAACAGCACAATGTGTAACGACACACGTAGTTGTCATTTGTACTGTGTTTTCATGCCATATTTCATTTAAAAAGTTATCTTAGCCTTTTTAACATGAATGTAAAGGCAGTGCAGGAGTTAAATACTGGGTTTACCCTGTCTTTATTTTTAAACTAAAGGCATCTAGATCAGAATTTCACAATAGTGAAAGTCTAGAGGGGATTTTTGATGTTTCCCCTCTGGAAACTGAAGTGGCAGAATTTTTTTTTTTTTTTTTGCCCTCAGCAGTACAGGAAGTCCTTGTGGCTATCTGAGCTCCTCTGAGACAAAGAGAAATGAAGAAAGCTGCAGAGTCGTGAGGTTTCTAAAAGGACGTTAGAGCCAGGCCGTTGTTGTTGTCAGTTACTTTGTGTCATGTGACAAAAGTTTGGGGATTTCCTGCCCCCAAAGCAGTTGGACTACAACAGTTTTACAGTTCAGCAATTATTTCTCAGAGGAGGAATTGGCATCAGTGATTTTTGACACTGATGCTGTGCAACAGTGTTTGTACAGTGTGGGTTTATGTGAGTGTTATCCACTGATCATGGACTTAACCCTTTAGTAAATAAATAAGCTTTTTATATAACTTAACAACTGTTTTATAGATCAAACAAACTGTGACAAATCAAGCACTGCATTGCTGATATGACTCACTGACCTGCTTGTGCGGCCTTCCTGTGAAACATCAACCCACTCGACCTGTTTGGGCGGAGTTGCCAGGTTTGACTCAGGGCGTGAGTATGTCAGAATGAACATCTGCGCCTGACCAACTTCGTATTAAGCGTGACTGTAACCTACAATTCATGCTGACCCTCGCATTGCACACCAAGCTGATTCAGGGCTATCTCCACGCTGTTTGCTACCACTGTGTAATGTTCATTATTACACTTACCCTGCCATCCAGCAACATCAATTATGTCAATGAGATACCTCCGCTGCCAACAATTCACATACATTATGGAGTGTTGACACATCAGTTTTCACCCTATTGAGGCTGTGGCGAGGAGGTGCACTGCTCACCGCACAGAGAGGAAATAAAGCTGCAAAATGAACCTCATGCAGATCATTAAAGTGAGCACAAGGATCAGTGAGGCTGACTTTACCACATTGAGTCCTTTATTTTTTTTTTTTTTTGCTCTTATTGATATGAAAAGCTTTATTTCCATGCAAAAAAGGCAGACATTTTCAATATAAAGTCACGAAGTGAAAAGAGCCTACAGAATGGCTGTTATTATTGGAGAACCGGATCATTACCAGCAGTCGAGAAAATCTTCAAAATGAAAAAGAACTTCAGTTCCAAGTGGGTGTGTGTGTGTGTTTGAACCGGAGTGAGAGGCTTCTCAAAGGCAAACTGCCACAATGTGTATTAGAGCTGCATCTAATCATCACTTTTATTATTGATTTAAAAAATAAATTGGTTGTTTTCTCGCTTCACTTTCTAATTATTTGGTCTATGAAATGTCAGAAAATAGCAACAATTCATTCATGCGTTATCTGGTAGCTTATCTTTAAGAGGGCCGTGGGGGGGGGGCTGGAGATTGGTGTGTTTGGTATTAGTTGAGAGGCAGAATATGACTTCGGCAAGCCGCCAGTTCATCACAGGGCTGACATATAGAGACAAAGGGCCATTCACGCTTACATTCACACCTATGGACAATTTAGAGAGGCACAATTAACCTAACATGCATCTCTTTGCATAGTGAAGACTGAGAGGCCAAAGGAAACCCACACAAACGAGGGGGTAGCAAACTGAACACAGTTTCAAACCCCAAACTTCCTCTGCTCTGATGCAACAGTGCTAACCACGACACCAACATGGTGCTTTCGAGATAAAAATGGCCTTTTTAATTTAAAAGAGCCTAAGGCGACAGTTTTAAAATGCTTATTTTGTCTGACCAACAGTCAGAAAGCTAATTATATTCATTTAGCTTTCATATTAGAGTAAGAAAATCAGGACACGTCACCATTTAAGAAGCTGGAACAGGTGCATTTTTCAATTTATGCCTTAAAAATTAGTCAAAGGCATTCGATTATAATCTTTGCAGACGAGTTATTTTGTGTTGATCAAGTTAATCCTTAAAGGAATATTTGTTTCAGCTCATGTTCCATAATTTAAAATCTCATTTTACAGATGAAGTTTTATTTTTCTGTTTGCCAAGGAACTTTTTTCTGGCACCTGTCGGTTGGCAAATGGTTGGCTGAGCGCTTAGTCTATCTGCTAAAAAACAAACTACAATCTCTATGTGGTCCCTAATTAAAAGCAAACATCTATAATGACACTGTTCTCCCTCCAGGGTCGTGTTCATCCTGTGGTCATCTTGGCTGAAACACCGGAGGTGGCTCACTGATCACTTTGTGCCTCCGGTGTGTGACTGAGAAGCAGGTAAAATCTATCAAAAGTAAAGAGATTATCAGCGAGACAGCTACGCCCATGAGGGGAAAATAAGCCACCCATGCCCTCTGTCGCTATCAATATCCATGACCACCAGCCATTCACAGCCTGTCATTCGTCAAAAAACTAGCAGTCACACTGAAGTGTCAAGAGGAAGAGGAGTGATAAAGCGAGCAGAGGTGAAGGTGAAGAGTCAGCCGAGGTGAGAGCTTAGCAGGTGAGGGGAAAAATAAATCAGCGCAGAGGGAATAAATAAATAGCGATGACAAGAAAAACGCACGTCGTTAACCAATAGGGATGCCATTCAGATCATTGTGAGGCCCGGGAAGCCACAAGAGAGGATGAAAAAGAGGAATAGTGCCACTGCATGGAGGAAGGGTTGAAAAATGACGTGGGGTGAGAATGATTCGCGTCCTACGGGCTTAGAAAGGCAGAGAAGAGAGACGCCGTCAGGCACTGAAGGAGAGAGCAATTAGATTTATCTGCTCATTAACAGAAGGGATAATTGACTACAAGAGTCTGCAGCGATACACTAGGAGACAGGGGGAGAAGGAGAAAATGAGCCAGGAAGAGAAATGAGAGCAGGTGGAGGGAGAAAAGACAGGAGGCAGGCAGAGAGGGATCGGGAAGAAAAGGGAACAAGGCAGGGGAAATAAACAAGGGAAAAGTTTAAAAAATGAAAAGAATGGGGAGAGAGGAGAGAGAAGGATGGAGAGGGAAGAGAAGCAGCCCACAGAGAGTGCTGAGAAAAAAGGGATTAGTGAGAGGAGAGGGAGAGTGGGAGGAGGAGGCAGGAGGAGTAAATGAGGATAAATGTACAGTGTGGTGTTTGTGCGGGAGTTTGTTAAAGTGTGTGTGCCTCCGCTTCGACATACATCTTATGTTTCTGTTCACCGGCTTTAAGGCAAGTCCTCACAAGTCCTCATATATGTGTGTGTGTGTGTGTGTAGTCCTATAGGGGCCATGTGATGTCACAGCATGAGACTGGTTTTACAGGACTGGTAACACACACGCACACACAGCACATGAACACCGTAAATCAACGCTAGCTAAAGCCACATTATTGTCATCCCTCTGACGCTTAGCCATGTTCAACAAGAGCTGCAATCAAACCCCGACACACTGTTCAGGAACGCCTGCAGATTGGCATGTATGTCATTATCCCTTTGCGTTTGCCAATCAGTAGCTCGCACAGGCATGTGAGCGAGGTAAGAACTGTGACTGATGATGGATAACACCTTCATTAGTCCGTCTTGAGGTGCCCAAATGCTTTTTTTTCTTGTGACTGA
>JAUZTA010000030.1:7736835-7748405 GCA_034780835.1 Ctenochaetus striatus | reverse complement strand
TGCAGGTGCAATACAGACATATTGTCACTGTAAAATGCAGCTGTAATACTCCAGGGTCTTTTTATATAATTCCACTGTCTGATAATAAAAGAGTGTAGATTGTGACGGCAATAAAAATGTGCTCATAAATTTTAATTCATGTTTAAGAGTCAGTGCAAAATTCATTCTAACACAATATGGTAAACATTACTTACTTACAAAGTGCACCCTGAATTCCCAGTGAAAGGTAGGGTAGATTTTAAATTTCAACCAATCAAACTTCAGTTAATGGATCAAATTTATAAAAATATATTCTGAGTGCTTCATTGTGATTTGATGCCACTCCAAAAACTCTTCTAAATTGAAACCAGACAATGCATTAGCCAGTAAATCAAAAATAAAGCACTAAAATAAAACTTCAATTTACTGTTTAATTAATTGCAAAACTGAAAAAAAAAGAGAATTTAATCTTAAAGTGCTGTAGCAGTATTATTAAGTAATGTAACAATTTCATTTTAAAATTTGAATAAGACATTGCTGTGACGGTTTACCGTGGAGACAGGCGACAGCCCTTGGCCAAGTAGCCCTGCAGTTTTCCTGCAGCAGCCAGCAGGAGACCAAAGTATGGAGGAGAGGGTTTGATGGGCCTCGAGGTGAACTCTGGATGGTATTGCACTCCAACAAAGTAACAATGATCTGGATCAACAACGACAGGTTGTTTTAGTATGAATATATTGATCTCTACTACATTAAGCTACTTCTACCAAAGGTAGCATGTGACTTGTACATAACGTGGCATTTGTACAAATTAAAGCAAAGGACAATTTTAGGTGACTTATACCAGTATGATTAAGAAAAGGAGATGGTCAGAATAAACCTCAAAGACAGCCAAATGATGTACAGCACATTTATCAGTCAATAGCTCATAAATTCTTGTTATTTAACAACACTTTCCACTCACCTTCCAATTCAATAACCTCCATTCTCTCCCCTTCCACATCCTGGCCGACAAACTGAAGACCGTTTTTTTCAAAGTGGTGCTTAAGCTCAGGGTTCACCTAGAATGAGCAAAAATTCAATGATTTATCAAGGTTTTGAAGTTCTTATAATACTTAAGCATGAAATCTTGACATAAGGCTCAAAAACTGAAAGATTAAAAACATGTACCTCAAATCTGTGTCTGTGCCTCTCATCCACATATCCCACATTCCCATACAGTTTTCCTGAAACAATGAAATATTAGTCATGAGAAACACAACACAGCTGAAAAAGATCATTAAGCCCACAGTCTTCGGTAAGGTCAGAGACCAAACTTCATTTTAATAAACAGTGTAAAAAATGAACATGTACCTCTGGCTGCATAATCATGTGTAACTGAAGAGCTGACGAGGCACCTGATACATGCATATTACTGCACAGTAATCCATTTGTGCAAAAGGAACAGTCTATAAAATTCGTGATCACACCTTGTAATCACATTCTCATATTGTTTATTACTGTTGCAACAGAAGTTTGATGTGTTCTCAGGTTGCTGATGTAGACCTCATTTTAATTTGCAACAACATCTTATGATGACAAATGCTTAGTCAGCTTATTTACATAAAATCTAAACAAGTTTGAGCTGGCACTCATCAGACCAGACTGGCAAAACTGTAAACAGAGCCAAACCTACATCAGTACAGCATCATTTTAAGGGGGAAACATACTCAGTATACTGGGGCTGGATCGGAAAATGGTTCGCCTCCTCCCCAATCTCATAGTCCCGCCCATCTGTCCTGGGTTGTGCTCTGGCATGTCAATCACCTGTCAAAAAAGAACAGACTGTTAAAGCCATTCCAGTGAAGTCCCTGCTGATATGATGTGATATGAACGTGTCAGAAAAAGATAACTGACCACAGGGTGTTTGGATTCTGGATTAAATTCTGTGGAGTTGGCATCTGAAAAAAGATAAGAGAAACTAATCTTAGCTTAAATCAACCTCCCAACATGTTGAAGCTTTTTCATCATTAAATTAGAAACCAAAGGAATAAAATTTCCCTTAGCAGTGTTTCCTAAGGTGAACAGAGCAAATACTCACCTTCCCATCCGAGAACATTGCGGGCAAACTCGCACACTGCCAGCTGCATGCCCAAACACACCCCTGCACAAAACAGGACCAGCAAGAATTTTGCATAATGAGAGCCATGTAACATAAATAAAATAAGACTTAACAAGATCCCCTCTGCAAGTGATTGCACAAGTATTCATGCCCTTCAGGTCTGAACTTTGGAGAGCTGCCTATGAATTTATGGATGGAGTGGGTCTGTAACACACTTTTACAGTTGAAAACAATATTTTTTTTTCTGATTTGTCTTTACATAATTGCTCAAACTACGTAAAGTTACATGGAGATTGTTAAAGAAAGTTCTGCCAAACTTTCTCATTTAGTTTGAGTTCTGCACTCGTACGTGGTTATGAAATGCATTAACATTTTTTTTTCATTTTTTGCAGCTCTGGCTTTGTATTTCAGGTTGGCGCTCTGCAGAAAAATAAATTTTATCTTAAGTTACAGTTCTCTGGCAGAGCTTTGGAACTTTTGCCTCCAAGATTTATCTGTATTTTAATAAATTACCCTTGACAAACCTTCCAATGCTTGTTGCTTCCCCACGGCATCGATGGTCATTTAACTTAATATGCAACTTCTAAATACTCTGAGCTGCACTGGTGATGATTGAGTGACTCAATGTAAAGTGATGGGAAGACTTATGCAATTAATTTTAATTTTATTTTAGAGTTTCAATCATGCAAGATTTTATGCGGGCCGAAATTGTTCAGGACAAAAAAAAAAAACAGAAGCACATGACATCCTGAACAAACTGTGGTAAATCATTTAGTTGTTTTATATACAGTAAGGTAGTTTGAAGCAGCATACCAAGAATTTCTACCATATCTTTATCAACAGTCAGTGAGTGAGAGGGATCATATTTTGTGTCTAGACTTCATCAGATTTGCTTAAAAGAATGAAATTCACAACATGATATGAGAGGGAAGGCAGATCATACGAGACAAAAAAGTTTTGAATCTCTCACCCAGAAATGGTTTATTCTGTTTCCTGGCCCAGTTAATAGCTAGTATCTTGCCTTCTGTTCCTCTCACACCGAAACCTCCTGGTACTAGCACACCTCTGTGGGCAGGGAGAAAAGAAAAACAGCCTCCGTTTACTACAGATTAATTTTGACACAATCGTTGCACAAAATTAACATCTGTATACACAGCCACATTTCTGATAACCACTGTGAAACAAATATTTCATGTGGCAGTCTGAGAGGTAGACTACTCCTCATACAAAATGTTCTTTTTGTTATGTTCTGCATCAAGAGATACTAATATTATTTTTTTAATACGTTTATATTTCTGCAAATTAAGGGGATAATGGAGATATAAAACTTGTAACTAAATGCTGGACAGCTATTGTTACAGCCATCAATTTAACTGAGTTCAATTACACAATAATAGGTACTAAACTAGTTTTACTATCTAACATGCATTTATGTTTGGGTTTTTTTGCATTTGTTGTGTTTTCATCTCAGCCCAATGTTATTTCCTGTATAAAAATAGCTACAGCACTCTCAAATTTTACAGCACATTAAAGACATGATCTTTTGCTTAAACATGCAATATAACAATGTGAATTTCCACAGAGCACGCAAGTGCATTGACTTCAAAAGCTGCACAAACAACTTGGCACGACAGCACTCTACTGCCATCATGTGGTATACATGGTAACAAAGCGCCACCACAGTGTAAAGCTTTACATACAGTTGTAAATTTTAAACATTATCAAAGCAGAGAGGTTGTTTTTCTAGATTTAGTATACTCACTGGGAACTGCAGAGTTTATGCCAAGCCTCATGATATTTCACTGGCTCATTTCGAAGAGTACTAGGTTCCAGGTCTGCAGAGTCTATGTACTGTAGTAATAACAAACTGCATCATTTGGGATAAGATCAGTCATAGACTGCAAAGCAGCGATGCTAAATCCAGAAATCAATATACAGAACATGAAGTGCAAAATATATTTTCATACCTTGACCTCTAGCTTGTGATTAATGGCGAGGGCAGAGTGCTCTAAGGCCTTGATAACGGAGGTGTAGGAGTCGGCTAACTTTGTGTATTTCCCCACAAGGGCTATGGAAACGTGCTCCAGGAGACGGTCAGATCTAAAACAAGAGGGAGATCATTTACAGCACTGGCCTTGTGCATTATTTAAACCTAACTTAAAAGCCACTCAAAGAGCAATTCAAGTTTTAGCAATTTAACCACCATACAATGCTGCAATGATTGAGGAACTTTTGTTTTACATAATCACCACCGAACACAATTCCCAAAACAAAAAGAGCATGAGTAAATAAAACTGTGAGTTCTATAGCTGTGAGGTAAATAGTTTGTTTCTATTTCTTTGCAACACTTGAGCAACGTTAGCAGCTAAGCGTAACATCCTTACCGGTCTGCCATCTCCTTCCACTTTGTGAGCATCTTCCTGGGCCTCATTTCCAGAGGCAGGTTTAGCCGCTGACAGAAGTAGCTGACAACACCCTGGTCCTCCAGCAGCAGGGGCACTCTGTAGACTGAGGAGACATCTTGAACACAGATGACCTGGAAATATTATAAAACATGTCCTTTCAGCTTAAGGTCTTGAAACAGATAAAGTGGCAGAGCAGTAACATTAACTTGATGTAAAATGTAGCAGCTCACACAGATGCATCATTTACATACCAGCCACACATGTTAATATATCATCAAATAATGATTATATCAAATATCCCTTAACACTTATTGACACTAGCATACAGTGAAATAATAGCGAGTAAGATGAAGGGGTGAAAACATAAATTGTTTTTGTTGACAAATAAAAAAAAAAACACTTTACCTGTGTGGGCTCCACGTGACAAAACATGGAGATCTTCTCCTTGACAGCCCTTTCTAGAGGTTTCACACAGCGGCACATAATCTGAAAAAAGCAATGTGTTTATTCTTTTTTTTTAATCACAATATTCATCAGGACCAGCATATAGTCTCAAAGATTTCTATCTTAAGATCATATCTTAGATTGTATTTCAGATTTTATTCTGTTTGTGTACACCATGAGAATAATAAATGCATAACCTTGATTTATTTCCCTTGCCTGTTTTTAGTCTGTATTTAATCTTTAAACTCACCAAATCTGGAGACAAGCCCATCCCTCTGAGCTCCCGCACACTGTTTTGGGTCGGCTTGGTTTTCTGCTCTCCTGTGGTGTTGGGCTGAAGACACAAAAACAAATTTGCCTTAAATCAAGAGTTAAAAATGAAAACAATTGGAGATTTTAACTGTGCTATGGCCTCTTTTTCACATTCAGAATAAAACATAAAACAAAGCCTTTCCTTTTTTTATATTAAACAAACCACATCAAAATAATTAAAGCTTATTATGCAAATGCATGACCTCGTTTTAGGTGATACCCGGCAGTGAGTAAGTGACATGTGTTCATGGGTGTGTCGTACCTGTGGAATTAGGCTGACATGGATGTTGCAGAAGTTCTCCCTCTTTACTTTGAACTGAAATTGTCTGAAGGCCTCGATGAAAGGCATGCTCTCAATGTCACCAACTGTGCCACCCAGCTGTTTACACACAACATCAGTTCAGACATAAGTTTTAATACCTGTTTTGACAACATCTTATGTAGATACAAAGGAAAGAAAAATGAAGAGCGTCAGTCGACGTGGCACTTTTAGAATTTTTTTTCCCCTCAACATAGTTATCGGCCGCATACATCCACATCTGTCAGGCTCTGTATAACACTGTCAAAACTGTTTTTTATGTATGCCACATTGACTGCTCGAGGCAAGACAGGGCAATTTGTGTAGCTGCTTTCAATAACAAGGCAGTTAAAGAGTTTTATGCAAGACAGAAAGACATTTGGAAAAAATGTACAAGAAACATAAAAGTCCATATAAAAAGACCAAGATTTTTTCAAAAGAGGAGGAGAAAAAAAGAAAACACAGTGCACAACGAGATAGGAAAAAAACTGCCCAAGGCTGAATTTAATAACGCGCAATGAAATTTAGAAAAAATTTAACATTTAAAACTTGGAGCAGTCCACGAGTCCAAGTGTTCTGCTAGTTTGTTCAGGATATGTGGTGCTTACAAACTGAACGCTGCCTCTTTCTGAAGTTCCGGCACAGTGGCATATCAGAAATCTATTATGGCACTCAGCCCTTCAGTGCTTTATGGACACACAGTAGTATTTTAAAATCAATGTCTCACCAGAAGCCAGTGTAAAGCTCTGACAACTGTCTTGATGTGACCCATTACGCTGGTGTGAGAGAGGGCTAGCAGTAATGTTCTGATTAAATGCAGCTGTCTTTTTGTTACAGCGACTTATATTTACTACAACAGTCAAGCCTACTTGATATAGATACATAAATAAGTAAGCAAACAGGTTTTTCTTAACCTTGCTTAGACATGTTCTTTGTTCTTTATATGTCCTTACAGCAATCAACAACTCTACCAAGATTTCTGGTTTGGTTTGTGGACAACACCCAGATGATAGTGGCATTGCATTGGATTAGTTCTCCTGAAAACCAAGATCACAATTCTCCACATCAGCCAACAAGCAATCTGCTCCTCCATCATCTTTTCAAATTTCATTGTAGAGCTGAGCCTCATAAAAACTAGATATTTATTGATAAATCAGTGTGGCCAATTAAACAGTACCAACTCTTTCTATACATTTGTTGATGGCAGGACTACCCATCGAGTTAGGATATAATTCACTCATTTGCCCCGCATGAAAACCTCATACACAAAGTCAAAGTAACATTAAAATGTAACAGTGTGTCATTATGGACCTGGAGCAGTTTGATGTTTAACTAGTATGACAGATTTATTCATAAATTATGGGTGGGAGTATTGAATGCCTTTGGTTGTGTACACAAATCTGAACTAGATGACAACAGAGACAAGTACAAAAGACTGACTTACCTCTATGACACAAACTTGAGGCTCTACACCATCATCATCTACTGAGATTCTGGCCTGCTTCATCACCCACTCCTGAATGGCATCTGTAATGTGGGGTACCACTGAAAGCAGATTTATAGAGGAAATGCATCATAAAACCAACCAACACAACATATACCCGTCAAAGTGAAAGTTGGATGGGGACTTCCATGTTTTGAAGCAGCTGCACTTACTGACCCTGTACAGTCTTGCCAAGATAGTCTCCCATCCTCTCCTTGTTGATAACTGACTGGTAGATCTTTCCGGTGGTGAGGTTGTTATCTCTGGTAAGACGGATGTCCAGAAATCTCTCATAGTTCCCCAAGTCCAAATCCACCTCACCGCCATCATCGAGTACAAACACTTCACCTACACAGCAGACATTGCATTCGTTTATCATAGGGTGACTGAAGCAACAAATCCAAACGCAGCAGATTTTTAGTTCTTTGCTTACTGACACAACAACATAGATTGTATGGAAATATGTATTACAGCGTCACACACACACAGGGGTGGTCTGTCCAACTAAAAAGCCACTTGCTGCCACATAACATCTTGTTAAATAATAACAAGACGACCCAACCACACCGTGAAATAAATGAAACACCAGATGATACATCAAATGCAATAAAACTAAACCTGATTGATGCACTCCATTACTCACCATGTTCATAAGGTGAAAAGGTACCAGCGTCAATATTAATGTATGGATCGATTTTGATAGCTGTGACATGAAAGCCGCAGGACTTGAGGAGTGTTCCCACGCTGCTGGCAATGATGCCCTTGCCAATGCCAGATATGACACCACCAGTAACCAGGATGTACTTCATAATGGCAAGTGCAGACTAAATGAAAAACAAGTACATATACATACAGTAAAAAAGTAAAAAACACAAAAACTTTACACTCCACCTAGAGCTCCACCCAGCCTGCTCAACCAGATGTGAGATGAAGAGCTGATGCAATGCAGACATGTATGTAGAGCCCGACCAATACTGGATCTTTTGGAGGGGAGGGTAATGCAGATATTTACGTTGCTCGAGTCTGTTTTAGCATTGGAAACCATTCAGAAGTTTTATTTGGCGCTGTTAAACTGTTTGTTTTGAAAGCTAGACATGGGGCTACCCGTTTATTTACATCTGAAGTTCTGTCCAGACAGATAATGCAGGACGACTTTCACACAAAAAAAAACACAACAAAAATGAGCTTTATGCAATAGTAAACAGTATAAACTGCTCATACTGACCATCAATGGAGGATTAACCTTGTTCCACACCTTAAGTAATAAAATTATAGGCGGGAAATTCCAGAGAAATATTAAGCGCGCAAATATGAAGGAGGAGTCCTGTGCGCTTTCTGCTTTAACTAACTTAAGTCGACTATCTTGACAATTACTTAACTGTCAGTAATGGAGCACTGAATGCATTATTATACAGAGCTGTCATGAAGGAGCGGCTAGGAAGTACGATCCAGCTGGGCATATCGTCCCTCAAACTGTTTTACCATAACCAGTTTTGTATGCCGAATATCAACTTTTCGTTGTTTTTAAGACTGACAATATAAACGAGTGCATGCACTTACACAATGGCTTACACGGCTAAGTCATGGCATGCCAAACAATTAGCTTAGTTAGCTAACTCAACCGCAATAGCGTGATGTTATCTGTCATCAACGACCAAAATTCCAGCACATAATGACTGTATTAAAATCCCACGAACTTACCTTATGACAGCGGCGGTGTTAGCGAGTACCGTTGAGTCTAAATAACTCTTGTACACTGACTAACTAACTAAATAACTAACTAACTAATTAACTAACTTTAAGTTACTTGTCTTTCTGCAGCATCGGGCTCAACGTTCGGACCGCAGCTGAAAGCACGTGCGGACAACTATCTATTTCTTCTTGGAACAGTTTGTATCCTCCAGTTTCAGCGCGCGCGAGGAAAAGTAAGCCCTCTTATCGGCCTGTCAGGCAAACCAATGTCTACCGCCCCCATTTATCCACCAATCAGGTGGAAGAATTCAGGATTCGGTACATGAGACACCATCCTGACGAGCAAAACTCTGGGCGAAAATTCCCAAGTACTTCTGTTTTCATTGTATAACGTCACATGTACTGGAGTGGATGATGTATGTCAAGGTCATTGCAAATTCAGTTATACATTTAAATATAAACCTAAACATTTAAGAAGTGATTATTTAAAAATATATTATTTAAGTTTTTAAATACCGGTCACCTGCAGTTATCCTGTCCACATTTTTTTAAACAGTAGTTTCACCACTAGATGGCATCTGAGTTCTATATTGCAGTATTCAGTCTTAATGAGCTTAATACATGCATAAGGTTATTCACATGTATGAACCCAGTTATTTATGGAAGTAAATAAGGTATTGGATATAGTAACTAAGAGATCAAGACTAGTAAGTAAATTTGTCCTTATAGATTTGGCTTTTGGTGATGCGAGGCACTACAATTACAACTTTCCTCCCTTAAAACCCCATTTATACAGCCACTGTCTCAAAGATATTGAAGTTTTTTTCATGTATTCACTGTCATGCTGATCCAGTTTTGCTGTGGGTAATGAGAGTGGTGATTCTAATTCATTTCCATCCATGATCTTGATCTAATTAAAGACCTCATCCCTGCCACCTCATTTTCATAAGCTGTTCCCTTCAATTACATCTGACAAGTGAGCACAGACACACATTAACCTCCTGCATGAAGAGGTGCTGTGCTTCCTTTATCTCTCTGCAATCTTAAAATAACAGAGAGGGCAATTCAAAGGTAATTCCACATCCTTGAATACACTTTTTTGGAAAACATATCTGTGGATGGTAATGCACATTGCCCACTAAGCATATGTTCCTGTTTTTGATGTGGATTATGTGATAGTCTCGTGCAATGCCATGTTCTGCAATGTGTTTTGGTCATATGTTTGTCTGCAGCCAAAGTCAGCTGTGACAACTAATCCTTGTTTGTTAATGATTGCCTACAAAACACTTTTTTACCCACTCCAAAGATCATTAAAGCAACTGAGTCTGGAGAGATTAAATGGAATTTAACTCAAATTACCTTAAGCCTACAAGTCTTTCCAATGGAGAAACAGACCTGACTTGATCTCTCCCCTTAATTCACCTGAAGCTCATACAAAACTGATTGAGTTTGCTAGTATTAAAGAGGACATAAGCATCAAATAGCAGAATTGCAGGTTTGTCACACTGACAGTTGTGCCAGTGACAGCAAGGTGAAAACACAAAGTGACATGTTTATTAAAGCTTATTTCAATTTGGTTTGAAATTCTCACTAACGAATAGATAGTTTGACATTTAGAGAATTACACTTTTTTCTGCACCTTGGGGGAGTAGTAGGCTATTGATCTACTTATCTTACCCTAACGAAATAAGCATTTTTTTTTTACAAAATGTGGAACAATTCAATAACTTTGTCATGACCCCATTACCTCATTTGTTTTCCTTTAACAAACAAAAGCTGAGAAGGCTTATTATCTTGTGCAGTCTATAGTAACTGATGCTGATAACCAGCAGCACAAGCAGAAAAAAAGACTGCTGACTAATGTTTCCTGGAGCGAATGTGAATGAGTTCTCGTAAATAACTCAAATAAAAATAACATCTTGGCCTTCTGACTTAGATTTCACCCATACTCTTAATATTACGTTTTGGAAACAGTATCTGGAAGCCTGTACCATTGTCTGTTAAATTAAATTACTGTATATACTGTGATGGTATAAGATGAAACTAAATAGTTCATAAAAATGCTTGATTGCAAACTAAAATTTCCGCAAGCTAAAAAAAGGATTGAAACATAATATTAAATTAAAATATCAGTTTGTATTGGCAGCGTTTTCTTCACCTACGCCCTGGGAATTTAAAATGCACTAGGGTCAGATGTCACGGGCTTCTTTACTCTCCCAGACCTCCAGTGGGCGAGAGACGTCCAACTCCCTTCTCAAACGGACACACAAAGAAACAGTAGTGCATATCCCCTGCACCACATTATTTATGAATGGGAGTGGTGTTTTTCCTCGTCCTTTTGTAGTTTTGGAATGTGAAAGATGGATCAATATAAGAGGAACTCACAGACGGCTCTTAGGCTTCAATGCAGTACACAACCACTCAGAGAAAAAGGGAGCTCCTGGGCAATTAGTGCCATTATGGCTGCTCATGTGCTTGGTGGGCTGGATCAACAGTGGCTGTGGTGGCATGTGGGTAGCATGGATAATGAGGATCAGAGCAGTACTGTTGCAGAGCTAAAAGACGTACTTAACCATTTTAACCAGGTGACTGAGAGAATACAAAGGGTTTCTCTTGATCGAGTCATAAGAGGCAGTTTGCTAAGTGGTGTTTAGAGCTACAGGCAATCATTGTCAAAATTTTAAATCAATGTGTTAGTTTATCTGATCACATGAATGTTTAGCCTGTAAAATGTCAGGAAATAGTTAAATGACCAGCACAGATTCCCAGGGTTCCCATTTTTGGTCAACCAGCAATCTAAAACCCTAAGAGATCGAATTTAAAATGATATAAAATATAACAAATAAAACCAGGTAATCC
>JAUZTA010000030.1:7711315-7730286 GCA_034780835.1 Ctenochaetus striatus | reverse complement strand
CTCCATTTCTGCCAAAAGATCCGCCTAAATATATAGTAAACTTTTAATAATATAGAACAACTCAACCATGGTCAGTGGAGCTGACAGTTCCTGGAAGTAAAAGTATAACTCTTTTTCCTGTAAACGCTATGGGACAATCATCTTGTTTTGTCTCTTTTTTTCCCCTTTTTCCCTCTTTTCTTCCTTTTTTAATCTGTTGTTTGCTGCTTTCTTTTGCCTGTCTCCATCTTTTGTTTTCTCACTTCCTCTCTTCGTGTCTTGGTGTCCTTTTTTTCTTTCTTTTGTTCCTTCTTTCACTCCCTTGTTTCCTTCTTTTATTTCCCTGCGTCCTTGTTGACGTCATTTATTGTATTTCTTATGTTTGCCTTCTTTGTTTCATTGTTTGGTTTCCTTGTTTTCTTGTTTCCTTGTTTTCTGTTACCCTGTTACACTGTTTTCTCCTCTTGATTTATTGTTTTCTGCTTTTGTTGTTTCCGTCTGCGTTAATATATGGATTCTCTCAAACTGTGGATATTTTTTTGCGCATCTGAAAATGCTAACTGCATCAATACCACTAGCTAGGAGCAGCTAGAGATAAGATAATGGACGCTACATTTTGCAGTGCTTTTCACAACCAGAAAGAATTTCAGAAACACTTATTGATCAGGCCAGTTGATCTTGTAGGACTGCGAGTTGTGGTTTCTGTCAGCTGAGAGAAGATTTCAGGATCCCCACTGGCTCATACAGAGCTGTACTCTGTGTGTAAAGCCAGATACCAGCTGGTCCAAAGATAAACTGAAAGATACTACTAAGAAAATAGAGCAGTTGACTTCTGCGTAGACTACGTGTTTACATAATCTAAAACTGTTTATTTATGACAAGTTATGTAACAATTTGTTGTTTGTCGTAGTAGTAGATGGTTGATAAGCCTGGCTGAATAGGGACTCCTCAGTTTTTCTGACAAAAAAGCCTTAAAGCTTTTCTCGGAGGAGGAATAAAAAGCCCAGTTCAAACTAGCTGCCTGCCAGGCCTGTCAAACCTGCAGGAACAGCAGTGTTTATGGCACAGAGAAGAAGAAAAGACCTCTATTGAAATTTATATAACAAGTTTCACAAATCCACACTCTTATTCAAAAGACAAGATTCAGATTGAAAAGTGATGTAATGGCCCTTTAAATAACAGGTGGGTGGGATTCATCAAATGTGGGTTGTAACTTAATTTAATATAATTTTGTGTAATATATTATTACTTAATAACTTCCTTTTTACCAAATGCTAACTCAGTTTTTTTGTTGTTGTTGTTACAAACTCTGACTCTTCAAGTTAGATCAGACGAAAACAAAAATCATTATGCCCAGGTTGACCCAAATAGTTTTTGACCCAGTAAACACTGAGGGCTGACACACTTTTGCACGTTGACGCCTCTGACACTGGCCTGGGAGATGTTCCATTGTTCTAACAACCATAAAAGGGCTATTCTGGACTCTTTACTGTGCTGAGCTACAGGAAACATAGAGTCCTTCTGGGAATTATAATTCATGCTTGGCTGGTATTTTAAAAAAACTGAAAATCAACCCAAAAACTTTGGCCTGTTTTAGCCAACAATTAGAGCTTTTCTACATCTACAATAGGATTTTTACTTTGCTGTGCTGCAAATGCCACTTCACACCTTTTACTTTCTTGATTTCAAAAAGCCCCCTTGATGTTTTGGATCACATACATCCAGCTGTGCATAGTTAAATATTTCTGGCCTTGCATAACCTTTAAGCATTTTCCTTCAAATTGAACTATTTATCTCAAAATATGAAAGTTTTAATCATGCCCTTTAAAAAATTATGTAAGCTAATTAGAATTGATCATATATTCAGACTGCTTCTCCTCTTTCGTGTTCATCTATCACTCAGCTGCCCTTAGTGACTCACCATTTCTTCCTCTTTCCTAACCAGAGGTGGCTCGACATGCTCGACCCAGCACACATGATCCACATCACTGACCTGAATTCCCCTCTTTTTCCTTTGCCTCCTCTGCTTCGCTGTTCCTCTGTCCCTGCCGCCCCACCCCTTAATTTCCTCTCTCGCTGTCCCTCTTTCTGTCCTCCCTCCAGCTGCCCTTCTCCTCAAAGTGAACCCAGCGCATAAGGTGGTTGTGTTACTTTGTTCCCCTCTGCCTTGTGTGTAATCATTATATTCCCGGCTCTTCACCTGTTTATCGAGATCTCACTTTGCACAAATACTTGTATGGAGGATGGGTGTTTCCAAGGTTACCGCAGAGGCACTAAATAACTGTGACAGCTGTGGCTGGGGACTCTAGTCAAGCAAAACGATATCGCCATAGATACAGAGTACTAGTCAACAACAACATTTATTCCCCATGCTCTGAAAAAAACAAACAAATTGGTATTATGAACTCAAACAGGCATAAACATGAGTCTGATTTCTTTAACAGGTGAAAGCTTGTGTCATGTGTGTGAACAGGTGTAAAAAGAGATTATGGGGAATTACATAGCTTAAACAAACTGCACTATGACAAGGCTTATAGAGTGCAAGCCTGTGGCTGCCAGTGCCAACTCTTTAGGAAAGGACCCAAAACTGCAATGCACTAACACAAACCTGTCATTACATTAGATCCACTTTGCTAAGAGGTTAGAGGCAGTGGAGAATGTGTGGATTGTAATCTCTACAGTAGTGTGTCTCTGGCCATCTGTGCTGCAGTGTTTCTGTGTGTGTGTGTGTGTGTCTAGTGGTCTATATGACGTCTGTTTTGTGCCCATGCGGCTGGTGCTGCATTCATCTTTCAGTCACCCAAAAGCAGATGTCACCAGGACGATGGGGAGCGGCAGATTGCCGTGGCGACCGAGTTGTGGCAGGTTGAAGGTGTCTCCGCCCCGTGGTGCCCAGCAGATGGAAGCTGAGGTCATTATCTGCTGCTCTGTTCATCTCCTTACCCCCCCACTCCACCACTCCACTGCCTTCCCTCTCCCTCTCTCTCCCTCTCTCTCTGACTGCGTCACTGTACTGCAAAGACACATCAGATCAGCCACTGTGTGTTTGTCATAAATGTACACAGTGCTTTACACCATGCAAACACATTAGACGACTAACGCTGTTTGTTCTTTTTTTTAATTAATGCTCATTATCACAGTGTTTCTCTGTGGGTGTAATAAATGTTAACTGGTTTACAGAGGCCCCGGCATCGCAACCCTGATACCATTGATGGAAACTATTCAGAGATGCGTACCCTCTGCCCCCAATTTTGGAGCCACTCAATTTCCTCATAAATAGCAAAAGCAAAGAAAAAAAAGCAATAACTGGCCATTCAGAACAAATAAACCAAGTCAACAACTACAAGCAAAAAGTAGGGCAGCCTGGAAAGAAGCACTCTGCCACAGCAGGCAGCAATTCCTGGTTTATTATGCTGCCAGCATCCTCCTATAATAAGCTGTGTGGGCAGTAAGGGGGACATGGGTAGATTTATGTTTACATGCTTTGTGTCATGTCCTTTCCGTGTGCCGTGCTTCAGACAGCTGTCAGTAACATAGGGTTTTCCTGACCACTGCAGCATGGAAAGGCTATCTGGCAAGCTAGGAGTGTCAGCAATTATCCCTCAAACTGCTGCAGGCTACAGTATGTTGAGCAAATTTCACTTCCTGTGTGCCTACTGCTACTGCTGCTCAGCAGCTCTCTGCTGTTGGTTTTCTCCTCTCTTACAAATATGAGACAGGCACACACTCCAGATGTGTGATGCTGTGCATTATTGAGGCCATGGAGTATTTTGTTTGTGTTAGTGCAATGATGTTTGCAGCTCTGGAGCCTGTCCAAATGTGCCAAGTTATTCTTGTTTGTTTGCTCTCATTGTAACTATTTAATCACATATGGGCAATTTCTCCTGTGAGTGAGAGAGTTGGAAGTGTTTTATAGCCAAACACACATGTGGCACACAGACGTGACGAACACCAGCTCACTGGGGCGTTGCTGTTTGGCCATAGGCTTCATTTTAAAGAGCTACTGAAATGATCAAAGGTTGGGCTTGTTTAAAACAGCTTTCTATATTTCCATATATTCACCATTCATTTTCATGGCAACAGGTCACCATGCCATGTTTGTTAAATGGTGTCATTCATATACAGGAAAAGCTGAAGCTGACACCTGTATTTTTTTTGTTGAATTTTAATTCAGTATGCCATTTTCACTGTAAAAACACTGAGTGACAGCATAATACTCTTTACATATCAAGAAGATTGATAACATGACATAAAGTGCATGTACAGAATTATCTTTTTAAATATTCAGGGAAATCATTTCTTAAATGACAACAAGGATATGAACAGGGAAACAGGATAGGATGGATCCACTGATCACATACGTTTATTAGTCATGCAGTAGGTGTCTATATGTTGCATAATTTCCATCAGTAGCCGACATACACATAATAATAAATAATGCAAACATATGCTGACATTTTTGCGCTTTGCCCTGTTAAATTACAGATTCTCATTGATACTTTCAGAAAACTGTTCATACTAGCGACACCAGTGCCTGCTAAACGAATGGCAGTCAGCATTCAGTGCACGAGTGAGCAGTTGGGCATTGGTCAAAACAGTAGCATGACACACAGAAAACTAAATGCTAGGTGATGGAAAATACATGTTACAAATTACGCATTCACAAAAAAAAAGCAAGGTATAAATGAAACCTCACATTCTACATGTTTCACTTTTTTCAACAGATAAATACAATATTTTTGTCACATTTTTTTCAATTAATTTGAGCATGTGTGTAACCCATCATTACATTACAGCGTCCAAAAAGGGTTGAACAGTGTTTACATGCGTCCTGAAGTGCCCACATAACGTCAGCCCTGATCATCCATAAATAATTCTATTAGGGTGGAGACTGTTCGGTGTCCAGACGGAAGCTCGGTCATTAACATAATTCCAGACTTGGAGGCACACTTCAGTCTGCAGTGATGCTGTGTGTGTGTGTGTCCTCCCCCCAGCAGTGCATCTCAGGGAACGTTTTTTTTGGCCCCTGTAGCATTTTAGTGAATAATCGTGGGGCTTTGGAGCTCTCAGTCCTCCATTTACATGTCAAAACCTCCCCAGGCTCTGGATGTAAGGGACCCAATTTGGAATGACAAAGCTCAGCCAGAGACAGCTGATCCACAAAGGAGGCCTGGTTAAGTTCTTCCTCCCAGTCACCAGCTGCTCCACTGACCCATAGTACCTCTATTCAGCAAACATGCACAGGAGAGCGAGGGGAATGCTGCCACGCGCACTCACATGTAGCTGTAAAAAAGACTAGAGCTGCGCTAAATAAATCACCTAATACTCGTTATAAATTCTTGCACCATTACTGAGACATGCCGCTTAAATACTGTAGTTGTTGAGATCCAAAAATGAAACATCTCAGCATGTATTAGAAACATAAATGCCCCCCGTGTGGAAAGAACGCTGCTTTTCCTTGTATTTAGAGCCTAATCTTAAATCTTTTACTCCAGAAACCCTGCTCACCCATTGAGAACGCTCACTGAATTTATTTTCTCATCAAATACCAAAGTGCTTTTAAAACAGGTCACACAAACAAATCCTGCATGGTTGTGTCTTCAGGGTGTCGGCAACAAATGCTGCTTACTGATGAATCCCGCTGCATGCAAACTTTTGGTTTCAAACATTTTTATTTATTTATTTGACTCTATTTATTTTTTAGGGAGACAAAGCAGAGAACATGAGGTGAACTGAACTGTCACTGATTTTTAACACGGCCCTGTGTGCGCAGCATCTGTCACATGGAATGCCACTCTATTTGTGTCTGCCTCTGACACAAAGTGGCTTAGGGATTTGTCACCTCCCTCCCTGCATTGTGCACTGGAATGACAGGATACTGGCTGGGACTTGTAGGTCACACCCAGCTTGCTTTTTTTTTTTTTTTTCTGCTTGAATTTTTGCTCCACATTCAAATGGAAACATGTTGTTACCACTCCTGTGTTCCCACTTTTCAGCTTTATGCACCTGACCTCCAGGAGAAGAAAAAAAAAAAAAAAAAGAGGCACAGACATGACTTAAGACGGTTATGAGAGGAGGAGATAACTGCAGGATCAGGCCCAGATGGTAAGGTATGGCCAGCTTCTGTTGATGCAAGGGAGAGATTACATAAGTAGATTTAAACCAGCGAAAAGGGGGACGTGTTTCATTAGCGTCACTGGTGCCAGATCTATATTTGGAGCGTGAGCCCACAGAAACAGACGTGCAGGGATGAAAATAGCCTCTAATAGCCCAGTTTGGGACTTTATTTCATTCCACTCTCCTGCCACAAGGATAGTGACAGAAGTAGTACACTCCACAGAGAGAAGCTCTATTCACCCAATCACAGCGCTCCCTCGGGCAGGGAAGGAAGGAGGAGAGTGTGGGAAAAAAGGAGAGGGGTGGAGGAATGGGGGATGGAGATCCAGAAGGAAGAGATGTGGCGACAAGAATGAGCTCAGAGCTGTGGGTGTTGTTTGAGAAGCCATTTAGGAATGATGCCACAAAAGAGCTGAGTAGCTTCACTCCCAGGAATATTTAACAGTCATAGCTTAGTGTTATATACACAGGGGTTATATTCCTGCAATTTAAAAAAAAAATGCAATAGAATTAGCTTAATTTGTCTCACATTTACAGCTAAAAGTGCAAACTTGTTCATTGCAAATCCTATACTTCAGAAATTTTTGTATTCGTACCGAATATATTACAAATTTGCTTGTAAAATAAAGATGCCGGCCACATGCATTCCTCTCATTCCCAGACTTAAGAGCAACAGAAGTGGTCTGAGAGAGAAGGCTAGACGGCCACAGTCACTGCTGCTACAGATGCGTGGGGGGCTGGGAGGGAATGTTGGGTAGAAACCCAATCTCCTCATATTGGTGCCCATTGCCCCCAGAGAGAAAGCAAGAAACAAGAGGCCCAGCTGTCCTTAACAATGGACCTGCCCTTCACTAGCCAGGACTCAAAAGATCTCATTCAGTCCCCTGGCTCTCCTAAGGCTGCTTCCAGGACACTAGCCAGGACATGCTTACGTTCAGCAGCAGACATGTCTGTCTCTGTTAAGGACAAGCTTTTTGTGTCTGCACATGTCTGCAGGGATATATGCTCAAGTATATTGTTGGTGTTAGTCACCAAAAACAAACTAACGCTTACAAATAAAATGGTGTCTGAATCCTTCTTGTTGTGTGGTCGTAAATTTCTGTTCTCGCTCTGCAAAAGCAATCATTTGAGACATATTCACCACAGATCTTTAATAGGAAAAACTCTGCTGAAATACTTTATTTTATTCAAAGAGGACTTGCGTTGGAGCATTTTACAGCCAGCTTCGAAGCCTATAAGGGGTGTTTGAGACTCAAAAGTGTTGTTGAAAGCTGTTTTTACACATGCAGCACACAGGAGATTGTCTGTGTCAGATGTGTTCTCACCTACTAGAAATACTCTGTTTAATTTAAGCGAGTGGTGGTGTCTTGGCGGAGTGAACAAGAGGATGAAGAAGGGTACTCATTTGTAATAACGACTGTTTTTGTGTTGATATCAGTGATACTTGTATTTAAATGTGTCTGCAACATCACAAAAGAGTGAAACGTTACATGCAGGCAAGCAGAAAAGAGCGTAAGCTGCTATTTTGTTAATATATATCACAGTGTCTCAAACAGAGCCAGTAAACTGTCTTTGAATCAGAAGAAACTCACCTCCCTGTGTTGCCATTGTGGCATTGTGCTCAATGCAAAAAAACAACAATGCCACTGCATGTTGTCCAAGACTGCAAAAAGCAATAAATACTGATTGAATCTGCGTCATAGCATTGCAATGTAAAAGGGGCAAAAGTTTACAAGTTAATCCAGGTGTCATGTTTACATCACCGCAGGTCTGAGCTGCAAAGTCTTTTGATTATTGCGCTCATTCCCATTGCAAAAAAACTCCAGATGTTTGTGTGTATCAGTGGGTCTTTTTGTCCTGTGTAAGAGTCATTTCATTTAACTCAAGTTTTTGAGACAGTTACCTGTTAGCATGAAGCCAGTCCATCCTGTAGCACAGGCATGTTAATAGAAACGTTTTAATTTATTTGCAAATTCTCGATGATCAGCATCAGCCGTCCTTTTTCATGAAATGTTACTCTCATGATCGACACCTTTGGCCGTCAGTTTGTTTCATGTTCAAGATGTTGATTGTTGATGTGGATGATCATTCAGTAATAAGTGTTCGCCTGAGTGCATTGAGTTTGAGTTGGGGGACATATGTGTGGGCGAGACAAAGAGAGGACAACATTGTGTGCGATGGTGTTTTGTGTAGGTGACGATCCCCTGGGCATTCCCCTGGAGCGAGCTCTTTATTCCATGCAGCACAAACACAGCCAGCACTCCACGGGGGAAAAGCACCAGTCAGTCAGTTCCATGGCTTAAAACGAAGGCTTCCCCTCCCCCCATCCCAACGATGATCCTCACACACACACGCATGCATGTGAGCTACACATATGCTCAAAGGCATATAGGAGAATGCTTCCACACACACACACACACACACAAGCAAAAGATCGGCCTCTTTCTCCTTCACACGCTCAATTGTCCTCAGTGCCCTCCCTCTGTTTATTCATGGCAACCCTAGTGCTGATACCATCTCATTCTATCTCAATTACATCAGCTAACTCCCTATCCTCCTCAGCATGAGCTGTTTTTCTTCTTCCCTTAAACTTGCACTTGTACCTCCCATCGGTTTTCTCTCACCAGTATTTGCAATTATAAAATAAAATGGAACATATCAAGATGAGCACAAAACAGAAAAAAATACACCACACTATGATTGGCAGCTGTGTCAATAGGTTGCAAGCATTATTTTAATGGTTCAATATCCAAACAATAAAACAATGTGGATTAAAGACGAAGAGAAGAGTGGAAAAAAAACATGCTCCATGGGAAAAGATTGGGCGGTTGCATTCAGTTGCATCACCGCCTTTGGTTACTCCTAATAATAAGCCATACTGGTCACACATTATGAACTCTAAAATTTGCAAAGCACGGCATGATGTAATTTGACAAACATCAGACAACATGCAACAATGCCTGTGAAATATGATTTGTCACTTGTGCTCTTTTGTGCATAGTTATGTGTTCATGTAATTACATGTTTCCCTTTTTTTTCCCACAGCTTTACAAATAATTTCTGAGCGCTGAAAAAAATCCGAGATATTCCTCACCTGCTAAGGTATGTCATTGTCTGTGGCAGCACGGCTATAAAATGAAGGATTAAGGTCTTAGTGTGTCATGAATCATTTTCACAGATTTCATTGTAAAGTTCCCCATCGCAGCGAAGCATTTATCCTTGACATTGTTCATTCCAGGCACGTTTATTTAAGTCAAATGTGTCTTTCTGTTGCAAACAATGTTGTCACGTCATCCAAACTGTTTTATTGAAACCCTTCTGTGTAGTATTTCATCACAATTTCAGAGTCACATTTCATGATAAAGATTGTTAGCATTCCTGCTGCCTTTTATTACAATTCCCCTGTTACTTCCCTTGTTCTCTGGTCAAGTAGTCCCATCGTTTTTAGTGCAGAGCACTATACTTAATCAACTGCTTTTTGAAAGTATCCTCTAAAGGAGCTTTTATTAATGTATTGTGGTGAAAATTAAGTGTGATAATGATAAAAGCTGCTGTGAGCTGTGAAGTGTATTACCCCTCAGCGCTCCCTTTGATGCACAAAAGATTAGTCTTTTGCTTGCTGATAGGGGTGTTTTGACAAATTTGCTCTGATTGCACATAATAAATAGTTGCAGTTATCGTTTACGATGACAGTAGTCATGTTGTTTGTTTGCTTTTGGTCTGCTCACTTTTTTTATTTTTTTTTCTTGTTTCCTGAGTGTGTTGTGTAATCCGTGCCTATCCGTTACAGAATGTGAACTCACACATGCACGCAAACAGAGGAAAATTGAAAGTCTGCCATTGAACTTCTGCAATGTAGTGGCCATCCACTTCCTGTGAAAGACAATAACAGGAAGTGGTTAACAAGGTCCTCAGCAGGCATCCCCAGTAGTGGAAATGCATGCAATTCCTTCCACAACAACATGTCTGTTTCAAACTGAAAGCCAGAGAAAAACAGAATCACTATTACATGAGAGTCGTACACAATTTAATTGGTTTACAAAAAAATCAGGATACAGACTCAAAACAGCAGGAAAAGATGTACTTTCATTTTTAATTAATCCATTAAATACATAATAATGTTTTTGTCTGTTTAACTTACAAATGTATATAAGCTGAAACCTAAATGTTAAGTTTATCTCTGTTAATCCTGTGAAATTTGGTTTTCTGGTTTTTGTACTAGAACAAAGTCAACTTGGATGTGACATCTTTCTGAGCTCAAGCTCCAATCTCTAGGTAAATGGAATGCAGCATAAAATCAGTATTTTCACATGCATTGCCAACATTTAGATGTTAGCTGTTGTAGCAGTGAAGTTTAGCCTTTTAGCGTGCTACTGCTGCAAATTAGCATGTAATGCATAGCAGGCTATATCTGATGTTGATCTACATGGCACTCATTTTTTCAGATATTTGGTCATTAATCAAAGTATTGGACAAATTGTTATTTGCATTTATGGTTGCACTAGATGAAAAGTTAGAGCTGTATAATCCAGTGATTGTTGAAATATTTTAGCCTGGACAAAATATTATATTGTTTTAATTGGCAAAAAGTGTCTCTTGTGAGTTTGCCTGCCCTTATTAGACACAGATGTTTTTTAAACCTTTCCATAAAACATGATGCTCATAGTTTTTTACTTGCTTTAAGCAATGAACTGCAAGAGCAGATATAGGGAGAAAACTAACCAAATATACAGTCAAGAATAATTTCTGCAGATTTGTTTTGTGTCAACATTTTTGCTCACTGGCAGAAACATTTATTAAAATGCATCTATTTTTCCCAAAAACTATTCACTGTATAAAATAAATTGCAGTAGTACCACATAATTATGCTTTATGGGAGACAGAGTTGCCTAGGAGAGAAAATCCATTGTGAAGGAGGCAGAGGCAGCAAGTTTTTCATGTGCAGTGGCCTCAATGATGCAGTGTCGCCAAGGGACATGTTGTGTTAGAATGGGAGCAAGACTTTCTTGATTGCTCTTTCTTGCCTACTGCTGTTTGTTTTACTCATTGAATCTCTTGTGTATAATCCACAGGTGAATGCAACAGCTTTATCCCTTTTCTTTTTAAAGTCTATAACAATGCAGGCATGGAAATAAATCTCCAATGGCAGCTAAAGTAAATAAAGAGGAAAAGACTAAAACCTTATCTGCTGCCTTACATATGTAATATTGTTTGTTGTATCTTTGGACATGTAAGTCTTCTATAATTTCAATTTTTGAGGATTTAGTTGAGAATTCCTCTCAAACACAAACATACAAGTCAACGTTATTGCTTATTGAGCTTATTTAAGCCTTCTGAATCCTATAGATCATCTGAAATGGTACCAGAGCAAGTATATTTTCCACCATCCTTAATAGGCATTCATACGTGCAGCAACCAGCAAAGTGATGATACTTCTTTCTCTCTCTCAGTCTGTAATTAATGTTCTTCGGGGGATGTGTAAATATAGTTGCTCAGTCTTTTAGCCAATTACGCAGAACAAAGACGGCGGATGTCAGCAGAATCCTCAGCGCTCTGGGAGCTCCCAGCACAACCAGAACTGACCTTCAGGCTTTCACTTCTTTGCCGCTCCTTATCAGCACACATTACTTTGTTATTGTCATCCAGGCTCACTGCAGTCTTCCAAGGACAGTTTTGGGGTATGAATCATGGCAGAAAAAAAAAATAATTTTAAAGTTTTTTCAGGAAAAGTTTTCCAGTTTTCCTCTTTTTTACCTCTTAGATCGACCTCTATGTATGTCCTCTACCTTTAAAGATCATAATCAATGATTGTATGATTATAATACTTAAATACCACAAGACTAAATCATGAGAACATGCTTTTCACAAACTACTATTATGCAGTTTCATTGAGTATGATCGCACATCATCCTTTAGTTCAATGTCTCCTCATAGAGAGAAAATAGGAAAAAAAGCAAGCCAGCTTAATTAATATAACACACAACGCAATAACCTTGTTTGGTTTTAGTGCCTTGGATACAAGCCTGCTGTGATAGTGCACCGACTGCTTGGCCTTAAAAGAGACGAGATGACAGTAGCTGCTGATCTAACAGCTTCGGTTGCTTGTATTTTCCAAAAAATAAATAGAAATAAATTAACAGTTAACTGCTTTTACAGGGCTATTTATTTAGCAGCCTGGGACCGTGTATGTAATAAGCTCCCACAGTAAACCTGTCACTGCTGCCACTTATGTGGAGTGGCTGAGCGAGAGGAGCAAGCTACCTGCTTGTGTCTCTGCTTCTTGTGCCTCCATTATCTACACTGTATGGAGAGTGCTGCTGCTCTCAGTTCAGCGGTGTGCAAAGGTGGCAGCCACTTCTTCTTTGCCCATATGTGGCTTCAGATAAACATAGTTTTGAGTTAACGAGTCTGCGGCAATTGTAAACACAGTTGTTGTTGTTGTAGGATTGGAAGGGGGTTACAAATAAAGGCAGATGGATTTTTTTTTTCTTTGAATTGCCAGGTTCCTTGTCAGTACACCAAAGTGTGTTGCCCTCAATGATCTTTGCAAAGAGGCAGTTTCTGTCGCAGCAGCGCAGAGCAGATCATGTGTGTGGGAACTTACACAGAACAGTAATCAAGCATTGATGCTACTGTACATGCCGGATAGCTGATATGCTAATATAAGAGTCCCAAACTTACAGCAAAGATACAATACAAAACATTTATTATTGGTAGAATTCATCAAATTAAGTGTAAATCAATTTATTTTAACTGTGTCAGGTTTGGTGTGTTACCTCAGCACTCTATTATGGGACAAATATAGTCCGCAGGCCACAAATTTATTATGGGTGACTAACCCTGGAAACATTAAATTTTTTATATATTTAAATGAAGCTTTTATCTAAAGTGATTTAAAATTCATGCAATCGGCCAGAAGGACACAATCCAAAAACTGCGACAATCATGCAAGTACCTCAGCTTCACTGGAGAGACATGCATTAGCATTATTTCTTTTTACTCCGTGTTATCACAGCTTATTGACATTTAAATCGCATAATTAATTTAACAAGTACATTAAGGAACATATCTATGATTGAAGCATCTATAATCACAATTATCAGATCTTTAATTTCAAAGAAAAGCACTCAAGATGTGCATTTAGTTCAGCTAAATTTGTAGTGTTGTTCCTTTTTCTTCAAATATGGCCTTCACTCTTTGTCACACATGTAACACACATTTTAAGCATACATTCTTTATTATTTCAGACAAACCAGGATATTTGAGCCACATAGACAGCTGTGGATCAGTCCTGAGAAGGGTAGGGCCTCCATGAGAAAAGGACATTGTACTGGAAAGGACACGTGGACCCTCTTTACCCCTGTCACTACTTCACTCTGCATTGATCCATCTCCAATTTACCTTCATGACTAAAGACGATCTTACCACAATGACAAAGAGTCAATGAGCACCGGAATGGCTTCAATCCACAGGACCCATAAAAGAAGAATAGCTGTGAACGATGATGAAAAATCAGACAAGGCAGCCGGAGGTGTGGCTCATTGCCTACAGGATGTCTGAAAAATGGGTCACACGTGTGAGAGCACTGATCCTTGTGTCTGAGTTACAAAAAACAAAAGGACTCATGTGGTATATTCAGGGACAGTGACTCGCTCAGTACTGATGGAGTAGCATTGGGGGCAGGGAGCGCTGGTGGCCTTGTTTAATTAGATTTAGTCTTGGTTGCATTCAACCTGAGGGGGGGGATGAATGTGCTGTGCAAACAAAGTGGACATTCATCAGTGTTGCCAATCACACCGGACGTGATTAAGTTACACACCCTGTGGCCGCAGAGCCGGAGCTAGCATTACACCGGTCACCAAGGTAAACACAAGCATGCCGCATTCACGGGCTGAAAGGTCAGAGGGTGTTTGACTCTGTTTTTACACGAATATCCAAAGAGGTCACATTAACATCTAAGTATTACACCGAGGGTAAATTATCATATAAGTGTCATGACCACACACATGTTAAAAGATGAAACCAGGAGACTGTTGTGGCACGCTGTTGCTAGTGACAGAAAAAGTTCTACAACACAGAAGCTGTAAAAAATGCAGAAGTGCTGAGTTTCTAAGCAACACAGGAAAGATACATCATATGGATTGATTTACACTGAAGGGAACTCTCTTTACTCATGTATCTTAGTAAAGAAGCTTGTACTTGCACAGATTCTCTTCTTAAACAAAAGCTGAATTAAATCTTATCGCAGACATTTACAGAATTCATCAAGCGATCCCATCAAGACTTGTGTTTTTTTTATTGAATGTAATTTCCTATCTACGTGATTGTTTGTTTTTTCAATCACTTATTTTCTCATATAGGCGCAGTCACTTTGGACGTGGTGATGTAAGCATGTGCTAAATTGCAGTCAAGCAGAGTTGCGTCAGTTGAGTTTAATTGCTTTCAGCGTGCACCATTTGGATCCTATCCACTATAATCATGTTTACATCATTTGAAAGGGGGAGCTGGAGCAGTCTGACACCGTGTGCAATATCATCAACACACCTATTTGACTCAAAACTTGACATTAACCGACATGTAACATCTTAATCAGCCACATTACTCACATCTAAAGATAATCAGGTACTTTGCAGGACTGAAGTGGATTTGATCAGAATGACGTGACTGGATTTTTATAATGTCGGCTACTTGTAGTGTGTGTCTTAAGGAATTTTAAGGAGCCAACCCAAAACCAAAATTCTTGCCCTCCTCTTCTCTCAGTGGTATCAAGAATAAACAGGAAGCGTGTGGCATGTTATATGGGGGAGGGGAGGCACAAGCTAGGATAGCAAAAATGAGGGAGGGAGAGAGAGAGGAAGGGAAAAAAAGCAAGACAGGGAGAAGAAAGAAAAAATTAGTTTTACACACACTTATTTAGTTTGGCTTCATAATTTTATTTCCATTCATAGGTTATAAAAAAAAACATAAGAAAAGGGGACAACAAGGTGACAGACAACAAAAGCAGCGTGCCACAAAGGTTTTTTTGTGATTAACAGCTTTTGACATTCTTCTGTGTTTCAAAAATAGCTCTCAAAGAGGAAGAGAAACATGATGTGCAAAATTTTGTCACCGTTCTGTCTGACATATGACACTGAAATAGCTGCTTACTTTGAGAAGTGTCCAGCAGCCGTGTGAAGATCAACAGGGAAGATTATTGAACAGATGAGGCAGCTCTGTGTTTCCTCTCCCAGCCTCAGTTTGCAATGTCACAGACCTGCTTGGTATCTGTATGCAACTTGTTGGCTCCTACTTAATTGATCAACAGCACGCATTATGCAAAAACCTAAGGAACCCAGGCTGCCAGCCTCTCATCACTTGGCACAGACACACCATGTAAATTTCATGACCACAGCATGTTAGCACTGCCAATTCTTTCGCTTTGAGTCGGATTCACTGGGACACCCACAAAAGCCTACGGCATTCATCTTTTATGATGCTGTTTTTTGTCTCTATTTGATGGTCTCAATGAAAGATTTAGGGGGAGATGCTTAATCCTACGGGTCTAGTCAGGTAGACGGATGCTGCTACCGCTGCTGTTGTGGTGATGAGCCCTGCAGTGGAGGGATGGAGGGAGGGAGGCAGGGTGCAGACTGACAAGCAGACAGACAACCATGGCTGCTAATGTAGCAGAGAGGGAGGTGCTGATGGCCTGTTGCCAAGGTGACATGGGCCAGCCGGGTTCTGTCTCATTTGCAGATGCAAACGAGACCTCGGAGCTCCTACCGACGCTTGCTAAGCCTTCTCCGGAGACACAAACCGAGCCCCCCTCCTCCCCGGAGAACGGCTCCTGCATACACCTGAGCTGACGAGAGAAGGGATGCAAAACTATTTATTTGCTTTTCACGTTTGCCTGTGATGTGACTCCTTTATGCCCCCCGTCTGCCTCGGCTCCTTTGAGAAAGAAGGATTGCTTATAGTTTAAGTGTCCAACAACCCCCACATTGACATCTTCCCTCTATTCCATTGATTCCCTGTGTTCAATTGGCCTTTTCAGAGAGGAGGGCTGATAGCAGCGTGTGCTGTTAGCCCTCAGCCGACGCAGCACTTCACCCCAGCGACAACAAAAAGGCAGACTCCTTTGTTTGGCTTGAGGTAAACAGCTGGGAACAGATGATGCTGGCCTGGCTGATTTACGTGGCCACAGCTACCGTGGTGACAAGGTTTTGTTGTGATAAGGACAAACGGATGAGGGGAGGGGAGGGAGGGAGAGAAGAAAGGCAGAGTGAGAGAGCGTGAGAAGTCAAGTCAGATGAAAAGAGAAGGGGAAAAATAAACACAAATTTGGAGAGCACTTTTGGGTATTTGTTTGTGTTTTTGTGGGTCTAAAAATCCCCTCTGGAAATATCTCCCTGAAAATACCTGAGAGAAAAAAAAACAGAGCACTAACAATAGATGTATCATTGTGATGTCACACAGGTTTGAGAATAGACGTTCAAGTGCAGCAATTTAAAAGAAAATTACACCAAAGAAAAATAAGTGCACCGAAAAAACGCGTCATCCCCGTTCTCAGCGTGTTCTGTTTTCCTCCTGTCAGCACATACAAATATATTTGTCTCGAAAATAATGACCAACTACTGGTAGACAGGACAGAATTATTGCATGCTGCGTTGTGATAATTTGGACGTACAGAAAAACAAAAACAACAGTAATGAAACTGTTATTAACAAGTGTGGTTGGAACGCACTGAGAAACGCCACATATGCCGCACAGACCAAATCCTGAATGGTTAAATGGTCATGAATAATTAGGGCATTCTCTCACTGAGCAGATGTCTCTTTCTGCCGAACGCTGCTTCTCGCAAGAATGAACGGCTGGGCAAGATAAGCCTGGTGGAGAAACAGAGTGGGGGGGGGGTTGAGGGGGGGCTCATCGGATAGAAGAGGAGAAGGGAAGAAAATTAGATGCTCTGGCCTGTAATACAATATACCATGTGTGCACAATCACACACATGTGCATATATAATGCAAAGTCTAAGCGTTGATCAATGCCTCAAGCATCCTCACCCTCCCCCAGCAGACTTGAGCACGCTGCACTAACATTATTTACAAGCGTTCCCACTCGAAATTCCTGAAATGTGGAGTAACTATGGCGCCAAGGTCACATTTGGCTGCATAATCAGTGACCCTGTTTTTACCTGACAAGAACATGCCAATCACAAGAGGACGAATCTCTGTCCATCGTATCATACCTGTCATTAAAACTTACCCCTATGTGCATCATAAGTGACCACTTATGGTAATGTTTCGACTCCCCGGCTCAATATACATACAAACAGATAGCATATAGCTTTACATCTGTTCTGAAAAGGCCAAACACATTTTTTGTTTTTAACCAGCAGACCAACATTTTTAGTGGCTGACATGCTGCAATAAATGGACTTCCTTTACAACACAAAGAAAGCGATAACTTCATGCATAACATTAGCCAGGTTAGGGTGCCAAATTACATACAATGTGTTGGAGACAGAATTTCACAAAGTTTGAAAGAGTTTCTTTATGCAACAACCTAGAAAAAGATGTGCAGTTTTATGGGAGTTTTAGCAACTGGATCTCAAAGTGTTTTCAGTGTTTTCATTTTCATTTATACTTAGAGCTGTACGCTTTTGACTGGATTACCCAAGATGCATGTTAAAACAAGGTGTAACCTGGTCTGCCTTATCAGTGATCCCATAAATTACTCACCTGACCCCTTAAATATTAATAAGGTAGTCACCATCTCACCAAAACAGAGAGGACACGTTTTCTTCCCTTCGTGGTTGAGCTCCGGTGGTTGTCTGGAGATTGCACCCTTCCCTGTAATATTTGTTGTCATGTTCAAACATTCCCCAGATTACTCATTTGCTTTATGTGTTTCCTCCCATGTTAAGTAGTTGCATCACACTGTTCAAGGTTTGCTGTTAAGGGGAGTGGTTTTGTCTATTTTTAAAAAAGTGGATAAAGTCATCACTAACATGGAAGCACCATGCAATTGAATAGAGAGACGGTGATGAATAACAAGTGAGTCAAGGTTCAATCAGGAGACAATTCTGATGAAAATAATGGTGACTTTCACCTTTCACTAAGAAATTAGATTAAAAGATTAGGGTGTGTCGAGTGCTGTTTGCGAGGTCAAAAAACCACTTTAAATCTCAAACTGTGTCTCTTATATTTGCTTTCTCATAATCTCTCATTTTACCATGTCCGCTGTTAGCCAATGGCCTTCTGCTAGCCAGTTTGAAAATGTTTCCTCTCTGAGCTGCTATCAGTTGTCAATTTGGTGCTCGCGTGACAAATCTAACTCTCACCCTTCGACCTCTTGCTTCGGTCAGAGCTTAAGGTTTGGCCAAGCTTCAGGACACATTCATACAGCTTGTAAGGCAAAAGCTTAAGAAAACAGTTAATCATCACATCTTCACACATCGTGACACCAGGAAGTCATGGACCAACTCGTTTCAGCACGTATCTCTCTTCAAAATCATAACTTGTCTGATTTTGTAGAAACAAAACTAATGTGTAAAGTAATGAGTTTTAGAAATGCTCTAAGGAAGATTTTATTTCGCTTCAGCTCGGCTAGCCGTTTCCAGTCTTTTTTCTAGGCTAAGCTAGCTCCCTAAATTTACATTCAATGTACAGACCTAAGGGTGGTGTTAATCCACCTTTTTATTTAATTCTCAACCACAAAACAAGAAAAAAAAAAGCGTATATTCCAAAATGTCAGATCTTTAATGTTGTTGGATGTACAGCATCAGCACTCTGTCCGTGAGGGGAGATCTTGTCTGTTTTCATGGGCTCAGATAACCAAATCAAAGCTGGATTTTTATTACCAATGACTCATATCTACTCAGCTTCTACTATATT
>JAUZTA010000030.1:7665299-7679714 GCA_034780835.1 Ctenochaetus striatus | reverse complement strand
TATCGGTTAACGGTTATTAATCGTTAAAGGGCATCGGTTAACGGTCATAAAAAAAATCCAAAATGTGCATCCCTAATAAAAACCGAACACAGATCTGAAATCATGGCCAAAAAAAACAAGTAAACAATAAAGCAAAACCCCCTTAAAAGCCCCTCATTAGGCCCTGATGGTAGGAAAGAAGTAAAAAGGAAATTCCCACCTGAAATGACTTCCCCTCCTTGTCCAGACTTGAGGCAGGAGAAGACAGTGCCCTGATTGTGGGCAGAGTCCACACAAGCCTGAACACACTGCTGAAGTACCGAAGAGGCCCGGCCCGGCCCGAAGTGGTCCGGGAGCTGCTGGATGCGCCGCTGGTCCAAATGGGGTCCCACCTTGCCGTACTTGTTTAAGTAAACACAAACTGGTGGGCAAAACAACAAGAAAATTAGTAAATTTGAATTCTTTAATTCATCAAAATTCGGCTGAATTTAAATAAAAGGATAAATGTGCTCAATGTGAACCTTTTGGCAACTTTCTGTGACCAAAAACAGGCATCAGGTGCATGTGCATCAGATAGTCTCACACACGCAGTTTGTCCTCATCAATAATAATGTGCAGTCTGCTGAGGCCTGTGAACGTACCTGTGGGAGCCTGTAGTGCAGAGTTGGGGATGGTGGCGTTGTCCAGGGGCACAGTGCTTGTGTCGGGCTCTGGGGTGCTGCTGGTGGGAGACGTGGGGACTGGATTAGGTACCACGCGTGGTTTTCTCTGGATACAAACACACACAGTCCAACATTTTACAGCATATGTCTCTTTATTAGTACATTACCATCAGTGCATTTGATGGGACTGGTCCATAATATGGCAGCAAAAACTGACTCTTGTGTTGCTCTTAGTTAAAAATTGTTTCTTTATTTGGACTCAAAAAGTGCCTTCCTGTAAATGTAACATGGTGTAACATCAGAAAACGAAACAAAGCTCAAACGGAAATGGCTCATGGTTCTGCCAGCTATTTCCATTAATCTCTTTTCAGTGCATTTTTGGGACTTGATGAGAGCAGCTACCTGCTTTGCCAGCACACAAACTGGATGCCACTCAACATTTGTTATGGACAAGCACTTTGGATCTGTTGGCGTCTTTGAAATTTAAACCAACTCAATCTGCCTTAGATTAAAAAAATAAAATAAATAAATTTGAAAAACAAGGATGGCATTAATTCATACATTTTAATTCTCTTGAGGTGCAGTCCAGCAGTGCAGGTCAGAAAGGGGGAAACAACAGAAACATGTAACAGGATGGGACAGACAGAGAGAACAGGCTCATCAACAAAAACAGTTGTTATTCATTTTCTTTTATTTTGGGCCAGTTTGGGTCCAGTACAGTGGGTGAGCACTGGAAAACATGTACTGGTAACTATTGAAATGCTAATGAGTGATGTATTATGAGATTAAAAATTACATCCAGTGAGTTTCCTTCTTGTGCAGCTAAATGTTAAAACATGGTCCTCTGTGGCTCTGTGACGCCTGTGTTAATGTGTATGTACTGAATGGCTACCTTGCTGCCTGGCTTGGGCCCTCTTTTCTTTGGGATCTTGATGGGGTCTGCCTGAGTCTGAGCCTGCTGCAGAGCTATTCTCTGAGTCCAGTTGGCGGGCAGCCTGCCTCTGGTCCGGCCCAGGCCCGTCACCGGCCGGCCTGGTCCAGCCATGGCATCTTCCAGCCAGCCGGCTCTCTTCGCCCAGCCGAGCTGCAAACAAAGAGCAATGGAGATACAAGAGTCAAAAGGGGGCAAACTCTTCACGCTGTAATGCTAAGGATTGATGATGCTCTTCCAGGTCAAGGTCAGACGTGTTTCCGTGCATCTAAGGCTTGTGAAACAACGTGGGCACTGTTGTTCTTCAGAGGTTAACACAGGGATCACAAAAACACTCATTTTGAGATGTCAGTCAACTATAGTTCACTTACCTCATTTTATTTTACCACCTATATTATTTGATAAGGTAGAATTACTAGCTTGGTTTTGAGTCCCCCTGATTTTAACAGCAGCCTCTTATATTTCTGCCACCACCTCAGTATTAATAGAGGTGAGAGGAATTCTGTCTGTGGTGCTCAGCGAAGTGAGGAATTCGACAAAAAACATTTCAGCACAAATGCCTCTGGACAAAGTGGGCAGATGTAATTTAAAACCGAAGAAAGAGTCTAGCTTTCACCTCCAGTTAATGAAGGAAGAGCCAGAAATCTTAGACGTGGATATAAAAAAAACCAAAAAAAACAGGGAAACTTGAAAACTCTATGCATAGTTAGACACCATTAGATTTAAATGGTAAAAAAAAAATGTTGGGGTTTTTCGTAATTTCCCTGAACTGACTCAGCAATGAAAGGCAGCCATCTGCCCCTGATGATCCATCTCTGAACTACATCATGCCTACCTTACTGCCAGGCTTGGGCCCTCGTTTCTTGGGGACCTTAATGGGCTCCAGGCCTTTGCCGGGCTGGATGCTCTGTGGTCCCAACGCAGAGCCCTTCTGACTCCACGGCCCCGTAACCTTGGTTTTCCTGCGGCCTGGCTTGCGTCCTCTTTGACCTGGAGGTCTGCCCACCATGGGGGTGGGGTGCATGGCTGGGCTCTCCACACTCCCGTCTGTCAGTGCTCCAAGGCTCTTAGGCAACACTACTGCATGGGCAAAGATGGGCAGAGACACAAGAAAAGGCGAGCTGAGTGAAAAGCTGCGGTTTAACAGTAAGAAAGAGCTAATTAAGAATTATAGCTCCAGGCTCCAGGCTTAGTCACAGGGGGAGCAGAGAAATGTAATAATGTTTTCTCAGTAAGTCTAGTTATGTTTTCATTAATTGCATTTATGAGTTAAGAAAAACAGTTCTTTGCCTATTTGAGAAGTCAATCTAGACTACATTATTATGACAGAAAAACTAGATATTCATTCAAAATCAGCTTCACCACACAGCTGCCGCATGACGCGCACACAACGTTAACAAATGGCAGAATGAGTCATTCACCCGACAGCAGACACACACATGAAGCCTTTACGCTGTCGGCAACGACCCTGTTTGATTTCAGCTGCTGCCAGGAAGTGACCCATCATCAGGTATCACCATCACTTACCCTTGCCTTAAATACCTTTCTCAAATTCTGAGCAGCAAATTATGTACAGCTTAATGTTCACAATATGTGGCTTCACATTCACTACAAACCCAAAAAAACCCATCAGTTTGTTTGATGCAGAACTAAACCCAAGCTGTTCCTCACACCTGAGCTCGAGCGTCTCACAGCAGCACGACAGCAGAGAAGGTCAAACTTTCTCAGCAGTGAAACATTTTTTCCTCACTTGAACTTCCTTTTCTTCACTTATAAGCCTGAGGACACCACACTGCATCGCTCAGAACATAGTGTGCTACACAGTAAGAAAGGAGAAAATAGGGTGAAATGACACATCATAAGTAAACGCTACGATTTGCTTCATGAGACTGGTCACTCTGTGAATTTTAGAGGTAGTTACAGTGCTCAGAAGAACAGGGAAATCATATATTTTACAATTAATCACGATGCACTGTCTTCCAGTGAGACAGCTCTGTGGTAATCATGGTGCTTTCTCTCTCACAATATTACAGGTGGGTTCATCCACATTACAAAGAAAAAAAGATATTTTAAGCTTTAATAGTGTCTACTCATGCATAAAGCTTGACGGTTCATATCTTTTAGCTAAATTAACAGCCACATGTTCTCGCAGATATGGTTCCCATTACTCTATAGAGTAGTTTCAATGAAAAGTGCTTACAAGCAGGTCTGTGAATCAGCGAGTTTCCATTAATTACCTTGACTGTGGCGGCCTGCCGCAGACTAATTGTCCTGCCACAGTTTAATAATGAACTGAAAATATTTTTGCACTTCTCATAAAACCATAGGAGATAGCTAATGTTCTGTTTTACATCGTTGCTTAAGCAAAGCACCATTCGCACCCAATTGGCCACCCCCCAAACCCCCCCCCCCCCCCACCACCACCGCCAGTTCTTTTTCAAATACTTATTTTCTTCTAGCTGTTAGTAGATAAAGATGTGGATCTATTTAGGGTTAAAACACAAAATGCAGTTTGTCCGTCCTATCATGATGGCCAAGGAGAAATATCTGTCTATGTGCAACTGCTGGTTTGGTGTTTTTTTAAGCGAACTCAGGAGACAGTGATCAGTCATGTGTTCCTCGGCACCACAGTGGTATTTTCCACTGATTTTATGAGTTTTGAAAAAAAAACAAAAGCAAAAACAAAAAACCCCTTCTGAACTACTGGAATGAATCTCTCTAAAATGAATATCCATAAAGTTTCCCTCTAGACATGTTGTAGAGTCTGCTATGGTTGATTATTATTTAGAAAGATGGTCTGCATGCATAACCACCACAGACACTCCACCACATTTGCAAAACTTTCGCCATGCTGATGCAAACTCTCGCTCTCTCTGCTGACAAGTCCGCTCTGCACCAAAGGTTTTAGGATTGTTTCCTGCGATTGGCTTTGGACATCGGGTTGTACAAAATCCAGCTTGTTGGTGTATGATGAATCTCAGATTTAACTGAACAGACATCTTCCCCCTTTAGTAGAGCAATAGTGCAATACCTCTTTAGAGACAAACTTCTCACCAGTTTAACGCAGGTAACCACTGTTGCTTCCTTTATTCAATCACTGAGCTCATAAACCCTGCTTTGTGTGACTTTTCTGCCTTATCATCATTCATAACTACATGATCAATGTGCTAATGATTAAGACGTTTACTTAAGTGCAACTTTATTTAGAAGATCCTAGAGGTATTCATAGATCTAGCCTCTTAATCCTGTTTTTAAGTACACCGGATTGATGCATTTGATTAGAAAATGTTTTATGTTTTCTTCCAGACGAGCATGATCAAGCTCTTTCAAAAGGGTCTGAGGTTCACCCATCACAGGATCACATAATCCTCTGGGAACCGCTCTTCCGTTTTCTTTTTAGGTCCAAAAACAAGAGTCCACTCTCTCTAGATCAACTAGAATATCAGGTCAGTAACATGGATGATAACTCAAACACTGAGCATATAAAGCACAACCAAAAACATTGTGATGTAAAGCTGAAAAATAGCTATAAAATACCATCAGTCAGACAAAAGCGGCTTTACCTGCATAAACTGTGATCCACAAAACCAAATAAAAGACATCAGCGAAGAGGTGAAGGAGCCATGTTCAAAGAAGTAATTAAATATGAATCTCTCTGGGTCTAACGTTAAGTTCTTGCTGGCTAAAATTTAAAAAAAAAATAAATGTGTGAACACCCTAAAAGCCAGAGGAATTAACGCTCATAAAGAAGTAAGCTGCTCACAGCTGTGAGACAGTCTTAAAATGTATCTCTCACACTCCCACTCATGACCGCACACCCTTCCCTTCTTGATTAGAGGCTTTAAGAGATCACCGAGGGAACGTGCCACATGGTCAAATAATTTATAGCCTGTTTTAAATAAATAAAAACAACCAAGTAAGCAGTGCACTTCATATATATGCCGATGCAGCCAGCAAAATGTCAAGAATGTGTGCAAGAAAAACAACAGTATAGCCCTGATATCTGGCTTTGCATGCACCTGCACAAGCACACGCACACACACACACTCGCTCACACGAGAACGCAAATGCACTGCTATTCATCCTGGATCAACACATGACAGATTTACAAGAGGAGTGGCCACATTCATTAACACAGGTCTTGGCTCACGGCGCTGTATTTATTAAACACACATTCACACAGACATACCAATCAATGCAAAGCTCAGCCTGCAGGCTGCTGCTACGTCTCAAAGAGGGACCACTGTTAAGCTAAGAGAAAACAACAAGACACCTGATTGATCCTGCAAAGACTGGACGAATCCGAAATGATATGTTTAAAAGGTTTAAAGAGCTTTAGGTTACATGCTCAGTAATCAATGGCAGTGCTGGTTAAATACAGTCAAACTAATGCGTAACAAGCAAACCCTTCTTTTTTTTCCCCCTCTCTCCAGAGAGCACTGAGTTCATCGAGTTCACACAGTCCACAGCTGCCAGCTTCATATTACAGGAAGATAACTTCTCAAGAGCTTTTAATCTATCACTCCGACTGTAGTTCTGTAACTTGAATTATCTTTACTTACCTCTCGAGCCCAAACAAAAGTCAAAACTGGGTGGTTGTCCGCACAGCTGTCCTTAGATTCACCCTCTCCTCCTGCCCTGTCCTCCTCTGCCACTCTTCCTCTCTGTTGCGCCTCCTTTTTCTTTCCTTTTTCCTCCCTTCTCCTCTTCTCTCCTCCCACAATCTGCTGACAATGTAAACAATCCACCTTTTTACGGCTAAGTTCTGACTTTTCTCTTCGTCTCGATCCCCTTTCTCTCTTTACTCAATTGTCCCTGATGTGTCTAATCAGAATGTTAGCTCGGGTGCCAACGAGAGGCCTGCAGAGGGGCACCCAGGCTTGTTTCAACCACGTCATAACCCCAGTCTGCCAACTGGGCGAGTGCCAAAGCTTCATAAAACACAAGCTAGGCTACAAAGACGTGTCCTGCCTCTCCATTTCCCTCCTTCACAATGAGGAGTGCAGCTGACCCTGCGGCTGATAACCCTTGCATCTCTTCTTCTCCCTTTTATGCTACTTGTATAACAACAAGTTCACTCTGAATCCTGCCTCTGTGTCTGCCTGTTGCTCTTCATGTTGAGAGTTAACATGGCTACAACTTGTGAAATGCTTCGCCACTAATAGGAAAATACTTCATGACAAGAAAACTTAGTTTGCTAAAAGGAAAACAAAGACTGTCTGACTTGAAATTTTGTCACAAAAGCAGTTAAAAGCATCGGCGAGCCTATCTATTATTTACTAGACTGGATGTTACTAGGCGCTGGAAATCAGATGTGGTACAAAGAATATGTTATCTGGAGAGATTTAAATTTAAAAGCTGACGACTTGATCAAGTGTTGCTAATGATGCCTTCAGGCAAACGATGAAATTCCACCAAACTACGAACCGTGACGTACCAACCAAAGCCACATGCAGCCCGAAAGCAACAGAAAAACTCCTGTACAAATCAGCTAACTTGTGACAAACAAGTTTCTAAACATAAAATGCAAACCTTTTAAAAAAAACAAAAAAAAACAAAACACAACAGTGCTTGTTATGTACCAGGCTTGCTGCACAAATATGTCTCAGATTCTATAAGCTTGAATGTCAATTACAGAGAGTGGACAACATAAAGCAATATCTTTGCAGTGTAAAACAATCCCGCACAGGCCAGGAACAAATAGTATCCTTATTAAAGTCAAAGTTTCTTTTTTTTGGATTAAGCCTTGGACATGTTAAATATACTCTTTTAGATAAACTTAATTTAAAAATTTGGATTAAATACACAAAACATAAATGTGTCTTATATAAGAGTATTGAAAGTGTCAGTCTGTATAGCACATGCATAGTAATAGAGCTAATAATAGTATTGTCAGAGGACCTGCAAACCCCCATCAGTGTTTTCAGTTTCAGGACCTCTGGTCATGTTTGTCGGACTTCTATGAGGTCACTGATGGCAAAACACCAGTAACATCAATAAAAGGTTAAGCTGTAACTGGAGAATGAGGGACATGTCAATCTAGAACATTTTGTACACTTTCCCCTGTCCTGAACAGACATCCAATCAGGTGAGTAAGTGAAAACACCTGTGCGAGTGAATCACGAGTATAAAGATTTTAAAGTGTAGGTTCATCCAAACTGAAAAAAAAAACAGCATGTTAGCCTGCTTTTATATAAACTGTAATTATTAGCATATCCTGCTAATTAGCAGCCTTACAGAGCAATGCTTTGAGTGCAAAGAGTTAGCATGTGGCTAACCAACAACATTTTAGTTTGAAAGATGCTGGCTCTAGTTTCTATCAGAGTTCAAGCTAACGTGAGCCGTTCTGTCGTGTGTTTCAAAGGATTATGGGAAGTTTAAACCCAAACAACCATAAATAAAATCCTCCCTCACAGCAGTGTTACACGGCCAAACACAACAGTTCATCATTATGCTTTTAGATTTTGTCTCTCTGAAGATTAAAAGTTGGAAAATGCAAACAAAGAACGATTAAAAACACTTAAATGAAGGATTTTGATGGTAAATCCGCTCTGATATCACAGAGAGCAGCATATTTAAATGAGACTAGAGAGGAAAATTTGAATTATGTTAACAGAAAAGGAGCTTTTTTTGCCTTAACCTGAGCATCTTTTACTACACTTAGCAAACCTTTTAGTGTCTTTATACCAGAAGGATTCGACCACTTTTAGGTGGCAGATTCCCGCTCAGGCTCTTTGGAAACTTCTGACATGTGAAGAGTCTGCAAAACCCCCCCAAGCTCAGCGATGGAGCTGCCAGATTCAGCTGAAAATGGTTCACTGAACTCGCCAAGAAGACCTGCAGGGAAGTTTTCTGATGTGGGAGCCAAAGCTCTTTCGGCTGAATCGTGTTGGCAGGACCTCACATTGTGGAGATAAACCGTCAGAAGAGGGCGGCGTCCTCTAATCTGCGGACGCAACGTGTGACAAGATGCTGACAAAAAAAAAAATCAGCTCTGCGGACAGAAGCTAGTGCTGCGTCCGCTGCTTGGCAGACTCGCACGCCGGGGGGGCTTTTTGTGTGGGTCTTGGCGAGCTCGCCGAGGTCCGAGTTTACTGGACGATCCTGTTGTTCAGACTGAGCCGCATGTCGATGCTTTAAATACCTGAACGAGATATTCAAATCCAGGCCGGCAGCTGAAGCAGCAATACGAGCTTAAACAGCCGCCTGCTTACTGTCAGCCCTGCTTTCTGTTTCGCTCCTCTTTTTGCAATATTTAAACCATGAAAATACAAAATGATGCAACATAATTAGAACATTTTTGGCTTCATTTTATCGCCTGAACCAGATGTTGATGTTATACGAGCTCTGATGTTTCACACAGAGCACAAAGTCACCGGGAACAACAGAACCAGAGGGACAGGACACTAAAATAAGACTCATGTTGTAAAATACTGCAACAATACAGCACTAACACTAATTTAACAGTAAATAACTTGGGTCATGTGACCTCACGGCTGTCAGGTGAGTGTGTACCTGTGAACTCCTTCTTGCAGCATTCTCGAACACTCTCCTCCAAATTCTCCAGCTGGTGTTTCACCTTCTCGTACTCTCGTTCTGCCTGCTGACTCTTCCTCCTTTCACACACAGCAAAGACACAGTGAGGAGGACGTTCAAACACATAAACACAGAAGAAGAAATGCGCTGGTGTTTTCTGATCGCTCGTCGAACCTGTAGCAGTAGACGGACACGGCGATGAAGAGCAGCATCGGTACGATGACGGCGGGGATGATTATCGCCAGAGGGATGTCGTCTTTTCTGGCGTAGTACACCGAATCCACCATCCACTCGCCGTGACCGAACTTCACCTGCAGAGAGACCGGAGTGTGTGTTTCGGCGTCAGATCGTCAGAACCACATTGGAAGTTTGCAGAATTAGCCGTTAGCGGTTCTGTTCAGACGACTATCAGTGAAGGAAAAGTCGAAAATGTGCTGATTCTCAGGCAAGTTCTGAACCGTCTTTCTATGATTTCTAACAGGATTCACGGACTCTTTTTGCGACAGACATCAGAGATAATTATATCCTTAGGAAAAATAAATCCTGCTGAACGTCCGTGTCTATTACAGATCACATCCTGGAATTTTTTACGCTTGAAAAACCATCCAGAGCGAAGAGTTTTGTGCAGGAACACAGGAACTATTTCAGCTCCCAGCTTTCCCTGTCATCTTAATCCCATCAGAAAGATGTTTAAGAAGAAGTCCATACAGGCACATGATGTCTGTTTCTGCATTAACCCTCTTTTATAATGATCACAATCAAATATCCCCTGTAAGTTTAGTCAAAGAACACAACATAACGGGGTTGTGTGTGTTTACCACGAGCTCCAGCGGGTCGTTGGTCGTGTCTCTGCGCTGGCGTTTGGATCTGGCTTTGGGCTGCGATGAAGGAGCATCCAGGATCAACTTATCGTCCTGCACAGAGTCGACACGAAGAGAGAGAAACCGAAGAGTCACACGGGAGAAACAAGCACATTTTAAACTGTCCGTTTGACTTCATTAGTGATGATACATCAGAAATATTATTACAGAAATGACCTTTCATAAGAGGCAGATCAGATTTCTAACTCATCCAGTGATGCAGACAATGTGACTGTCTGTTTTTCCATCTTTTAATAAAAACCCAACATCAGCTCCGTCTTATCAGCGTAAAAATCCCTCATTAAGTTGATTTCTCACTCGGCTCTTTTCAGTGTTTTTACCTGCAGTATGTTAATGTGACAGGGAGCGTCTCCGACAAACGCCTGGGCCTCTTTCGCCGTCATCGCCTTGGAGAAACCTCGACCCTGACGAAAGCGAGGAAAAAAAGAGTAAACCCGAAGGATCAAGAAAGAGAGAGAGCGACAGAAGTGTAAATGTGACCTTCGGCGCTCACAGTGACGATGATGACGCTGGTTTCTGTGATGACGTTCTTGGCCAGCTTGTTGAAGGTGGGGTCGGGGTGGTAGTGGAAGCTCTTCAGCTCCTCCATCACGTTGTCCAGCTGCAGCACCGTCCTGAGGGACTGGCTGAGGCAGCAGTTCACCGCCGGAGACTCAAACTGCAGGACGGTGTCGTTTTTACTCAGAGCCTCCTGGACGAACTGAGAGAGACGAAAGCCGAAGAACAAGAGATCCATCAGTGTTTTCTTGCTTTTACATGCATTCAGGATCAAAGTTTGATTCTTCAAACGCACACAAATATATTGTTAAATAAAAAACTAACTTGAGAAAATCTGAGTTCTGCTGCTCTCAGTTCTTTTACAACAGGACTGAAAAGGTTTGATTTAGCTTAAAATGAGCTTTCATTGACTGATCTTAGTTTCATATTTTGCTCTTTTTTATCTATTTTTTATCTCATTTAAATGAATCTTTTTGTTCCGCCTCTTGTTTTTCTCGTCAAAGTGCCTTTTTGGGCCTTGAACTGCCTTTTTGTTGAGACAAACATCCACTTTCAGAACTTCAAGATGCTTCAGAAACTTTTCCACATTGAAATCTACCTGAGTTTCTAACAATCATTTAAAAAGTGCACATTAATAATGTTGTTTTTTATGTCTTTCTAGAGCAAAAAACACAAGAGGAAAAGGATTTAAGTGTGTTTCTGCTCTGTTAGCATGTCAAGCTAACAAGCTTACGAACTGCAGCAGCAACCTTTCCATTTAAACTAATCATGAGATGTTTCTCTTGATGGTTAAAGTCAAAGTGTCTCCAGCAGTGTCTCTCCCCCCCTGTCCTCCCTCCTCGCTGTGACTCCCCACTGCGTCCCCCCTCCCTCCGTCCTCCGGGTTCAGACGACAGCTTTTGATGAAGCGGCGATAAAAGGACGTCGGCTCTTCTCTCCTGCGGTGAATCGTTGCTGAGAGACTCTGTCACTCAAAGCCAGTCGGCGGTGAAATAGAGGCGTCGTCCTTTTCTCTGCGTTTCAGGTTTCTGAGTGTCAGTCGTGGCTGCAGAGCGATAAACATCCAGCCGATACTGCGCTTTTATTAAAAAGATGATTTGGTCTCCACAGTGTCATCTGCCTCTGACTTTATGTGGTTTGACTGCATTTGTTGTATAATTGATCAGTTTGACTCCTGCAGTTTAAAGCTGAACTGATGCTGAAGAGACAAAGACTTTTGTCCTAAAATTTAGACAAAATTTCTACAAAAAAAGGAAAATATTTAAACACCTTTGGGTTTTTATTTGACAGAACAGAAAGTAATTTTTAGTGATCATTCATTTGTCAATCTGTAAACTTTTCATGTCTCAAACTGAGCAAACTTCTACATGTAAATGTGTAATATTATAATAGATTTGTCAGATTTTTTTAAATTAAGCTTCCTTGCATTTTTGACACTTTACATGTTACATAAAAACTAAAAAGTTCTGTATCAAACGCAGTTTTTAAAACACATTTTTCACATTATATTTTTATCTGTTGTGTTCTGTGGTGGTTTTCATGTATTTATCTTTAATAAGATGTTTTTATCTGTTAAATGCCACTAAATTTAAACTATACTGACACAAAATGTCACTAACACGATAAATAACGAAGAAAAGTAGCACAAAGAGAACAGATGGAAACCAGAAGTGAGAGAGAAAAACAGGTTTGCAGGAACACAAACTGAAAAAGAGTAAAAGGGAAAAAAAAGAGGAAAAACAAATTTTCTGCAGAGACGTGAAGGAAAACAACCAACAAACTCCATCAATCTGCCTCGAAATCACACACACACACACACACACACACACACACACACACACACACACACACACACACACACACACACACACACACACACTCTCACCTCCACAGTTGTGGCGTTCTGTTCTGTCGGGTTCTCGTCAGTCGAGGGAAGGACTTTCATCGTTGCTCTCTGGATCAAGTTCAAACTAGTTCCATGCACCACAATCTTTCTGCCACCGCTACACACACACACACACACACACACACACACACACACAGATTAAAATTAATTAAAGCATTTAACCCACAAATTGTTCTAAAACGCATTGAATTACAGCTGTGAAACATCAGAAAACTTTGCAGACTCACCACAGGAAGCTGTCTTTGGGGTAATAATCTGTGATCTTGGGGTTTTCACAGTACTGATAAGCATTTCTGACGGCTTTGCTGGTGTTTTCACCGTAATTTACCGTCACCGTCAGCGTGTCGGAGGTCGCCGTCTGTCCGCGGTACCTGCCGGTCTTACAGGTGATCAGTTTGCCGAACGACAGGCTGAGGAGGAGAAAGAGGAAGGTGATGACGAGATAAATGTCACATAATCTCTGAGATTAGAACATTCATGGTGTGAGGAGCTCACACTTCACAGGGGACCTCCCCCACGGTGACGGTGATGTCCTCTTTAGTCGCAGTGTCCAGGTCTGTGCCGTCGATGGTGATCACGGTTCCTCCGGCTGCTGGACCTTTTCCAGGAGAGACGCTGCTCGGTTTGGGATCCTGGACGGAGAAGATGACAGACGAAACAACATTCAAATGATGCTCGTTCACAGAACTTTAAGTTTACTTTCAAGTTTTGAATTTTAGAGAAAGCAAATATTCGACTTGGGTGAAGTTCAAGAAGTCTGACCTCAAAACAGAAGCAACAACAGAAATAAAGACAATTTGTGACCCATTAACATGAAATAAGCATTAACAGTGTCTGTATTTGTGTTTGTGTCTCTATTATTTCCTTTAAATTTATTCTGTTTCATAAGTTTCTTGCGTTTCAAGTGTATTAATTGATTTTTTAAATTAGAATTATTCCTGAATCTTGAATGGCAGCACCTGAACGCAGCATCATCATCCGACTGATTCATTCTTCCTCTTCTTTATAAAATGTGCACAAAATGTGTTTGTTGACTTTGCACCAAAAAATAAGGACCAGCTGGCCAGTTAAAGCAGAATCAGACAGAGATTTAATCTTTTCATCAGAGTGGTTGTTGGACTCAGACCTGCTCCACAGGTCAGCCGACCCTCTGGGACAAACTCAGGCTGCTGCAGACGGTTGTTTAACCGCCTGGTGGGACCTCGAACACAACAGTTTACCGAGCAGCTGTAAACTGCTGCAGCAGTCCGGCTGACGGTGTTTTAACTGTGGAGTGAAATGGTGCAACACCTCCGGACCCCCGTCTCAATGAGCAGGGAGGGAGTCATAACTTCACTTTTAATGGACACACGGACATAAACGCTGCATGCACAGAGTCACCAGTCACATCTCAGACGAACTGCATGGAAAGTTTGTTGACTTTGCACCAAAAAATAAGGTTTAAAACGCCTTTTTTTCCCCAGAAAGTTATACCTCCACTATACGTGTGCAAAGAGCAGAATATCTATGTTACAACTGTCGTGTGGAGTTGCAGACTTCTTGTTCTGAGACGCTTCTAAAAAGTTTGTCTCCTCTCACAGGAGACAAGAGTTCATGAAGCCAAAAGTCAACCATATTTTTTCTAAAACTGACCAAACAGCAACTGTTTCACAAGGTTAACCAGGTTTCACAAAGACATTCTGGGAGGAAGTCTTTGCATGTCACATACGGATGCTAAAAGGTAACAAGTACATCAAAAATGGACGCCAAGAGGGTCGAGATTGAGTATCCATATGTGATGATTTCTGATAGACAATAAGTCTTTTTTAACTTGAGTTTCTGTCAACAATCCTTCCTTTATTTCATTAACTTTAACTTCTTCTGTTAGTTTGAATTGTAAAATCCATTTTAATCTGCGATGTTGCTCTGAAACTGTTTTTTTTTTTTCCCCGCTCTGAAACATTCAAAGAGGGAACACTTTGTAAAGACAGCAGCATGAAAATAATCACACTCGCAGAGCAAATAAAAGGCTCAGACATGTCA
>JAUZTA010000030.1:7632106-7646151 GCA_034780835.1 Ctenochaetus striatus | reverse complement strand
CTAGCATTGTTTGTTTTTCTTTACACTGGCTGTCAAAAAATAAAACATAAAATAAAGATGATGGTGCTTTTTCTTTTGTTTCTCACAAAGTAGAAATGGCTATCAGGTGTAGCCAGATAGCCACTGTAAGTTTTAGCTGGCTAAAAACAGTGGTGGGAGGAAAAAATGAGAAAACTGTCTAATTCAGATCCAACTTGTCAAGTCTAACTCGTTTGATAATACTGAGAAACAGAAACCTCTGACAGAAGAAAGTAACCTTGTTTAAACACAAGTGTGAAATTTCTTTTGGCAAAGTTCTAGATTTTTAGAGAAATTATAGAAAACATGATTTTGTTGGACTTCCACTGGACAGAGGTGAAATCGTTGTGTAACTTCAACTGTAAAATTTTCTTTAACTACATTTCAGACTTAATTTTTTTAGCATACAACTATGCTACAGCTCATACACATCAAAGAGCAAAATCTTTCTCTCAGTCCAGGGAACATGTGCCGGACTGTTTCAGATGGAGCATGAAGATTTAATGGACTTTTCTATTAAATAAAGATTTATTAGAGCAGAAGATTATGGATTTTGCATCCAGGTTCCCTCTTAAGTTTTAGTATCAAACAGGCACTGGAGGAGTCAATAACAGCACAGCCCAGTCAGTCAGGAATTTGAAGATTTCCACGTTAAAAAATGTCTATATAAGACAGTATTTCAATGAATACAAGGTTTGTCAAGGACACAAACATGTGTAAATTTTATTGGTTAAAACACAAAACACAATGCGGTTTATAAAGTAAAATCTTAAACACACACCACTGTGTTATTGTGCGGGTTTACAAGTAAGATGCCACCACAGTGAATAGGACTCACTTCTCTCTCAGCCTCCACTAAAATAAGCCTACAGAGCTCATACATACACACCAACAGGGTTACAAATTGTCGAATGAATGTTAAACTCTTCACATGATAGACTGGTGGTTAAGTGCAAAGTCACTTTGCCCAGCAAGGGAGGGAAAGATACGCAAAATGTGTGTGTGTGTGTGTGTGTGAGAAAAACTACACATACACATACAAACACACACACACACACACAGTAAAAAAATAGTAGAAAAAAAAGACAGACTGACTGAGAGACAGAGGAGAAAGGCGTCAGTGTGGAGAGGATTTATGAGTGGGGCCTGTCTGTTGGCTATGGGCCTGGTCCCTCTGTGGTCCACTCCTCTGTAATATTCACCGCTCCTCAGGCTCCCATGTGTCTGCCTGTGGCTGCACTGTACACACATGCACACACGCACAGCCTCACACGCATACGAAATACTGTACAAACACCACTGTATGCACGCACATATAGACTCCTCATACTATAGGAATCCAATTACCATTCTGCCATGTCATTGGGCAGTTAACATCTGCTCCTGCTTTTGTCTCATTTCCCACCTCTTTGTGCCTGTTCATCTCAGTCTGGTTATTATCCTCTCCACCTGACCTCACGTGCAGACACCACACCGCAGCGCCTTAGTCAGAGCATTTAACCCACAATGATTTAACTCGAATTTTCAAAAACATGTTGATTTATCACAGCATGGGCAAAGATTGGCAAGCAGCAATGCCGCATTAGATCACAGAGAGGGGAAGAAAAAAAGAGTCGCCATAATGAGGTGCGTTTAAAAAGTTCTCAGATTGTTCCTGTTGCTGTTGTACGAAGCGCTGCAGAGTCATATTTTATATTTTGGGTGCTAGCATTAACTCTCTTGGGAATTCCTGATAGTTAATCACCAGCACATGAGTTACGTACTTTTTTGTTGTCAGTGGTTCGTGTGCATTTGTGATTTCCCTGAGTCACGAGAAGAAGCAGCACCATGTTGGTTTTTGCAAGGATCTCTGTCAACAGTCCCGCGATGACCCCAAGACCAAACTACTGTCCTTGTATCAGAAGAGACCACAGACTCCAAAACGGATGAAGGTCAGGAGTGAAAGAGCATGCATGGTAATATTTCTTTGACATTTATGAGGTCGTGTGCCATGAATTCATGTAGCTCGTAATAGTTGAATTTGGTAGAAAATTTGTTAATTGAACGAGGTTTCGATTTCAGAGAGATATTTTTTATTGCAATGAGAATAAATTAATTGTAATTACAATATGACATTGTGGTGTGTTTAGCCTGCAGATTTGTCTAACCAAAGGGTGACTGCTGGCTGTCACAGCTGTGAAGATTCTGTCAAAATACAGCTGAATGTATTTCAAAGCTCCCAGCACATAAACACACTCGCACATATAGGCCTATATACTGTACGCTCGTTTAAAAAGAAGTTTGCACACTATAAAAAGACCTTGAAAAAGACCTTAAACTTGTCATTTTTCCTTTTCATGGATATGTAACCAGGTCACAGATTATATTCAGGCCTTACTTCTGTGACTGAGGCCATGTGCTAAGGATGTCTATGTTGCACCGACGAGGGGCTGAATGGGAATTTTCTCTGCTTTGACTTCGGTCAATAAGATCAAGGTAGGAGTTAGTGTGGCAGGAAGCAAAGAAGGAAGAGTGAATGAGGGAAGGCAGGCAGAGAAGAAAAATGGAGAGCAGGTTTGTGGAGAAAGGAGGAGATGCTTGACGAGGTCAGGGAGAGTGGAGAATATCTTTGAGTGCTTGTGATGTGCGCTTGTGAATGCGAATGTGCGTCCACACGTTCAAGGAGAGTGCATGAGGGACTCGACGATGAGACGGAGAGAAAAGAAGAAGAAGAGAGAAGGGAGAATAAGACATCAATGACATCAAAACAACAAAAGGAAGACAGAGGGACAGCTGAAGAAGAGGAAAAAAAAAAACTAAACAGAGAGGATGAGGAAAACTTTGGAAATAGCCTGTAACAGGTGTGTATTTGTGTGTGTGTGTCCCACGCAGCTGCGGGTGCTGAACGTCTCTCTGCCCAGGACTTTTCTGGAGGACGCTGAAAGACAAACAGAGTTCATGACTGGATTTATGTGTCTTATTGTTAGAAGTGTGGAACAACTGATTTATCTTTCTATAAATGCAATATAGGGTTTTCTGCAGTGTGTCACAGCAGTGCGGCTGTTGTTTAGGCTGTTTTCTACTAAATAAATTGATTAGGAGTAAAGATTTATAAGGATCGGGGGTAGCTTAAGACAATTTCCTGCAGGAGGAAATCCTACAGTGAATACAGTTGATGGATACAATGGATTTGATCACATAATTATACCAGAGTAATTCAATATTGTACTGATTTTCTAGGGGAATCTTGTATAATTTATGAAATCTATTCAAAAAGTTCAATGGATTTGATAAAACATGATACAAAAACAACATAGAAAGAATTAAAAACAACCCAAATATCTTTGACATCAATTCAGTCATTTGTTATTGAATTTATTTGAGTTTATCCTGTTTTTTTAAACACATTTACGTGTATTGAAAAGATAGTTGCTAACATGTGGCTAACTGAGACTGCAGAGACTGGCGGGGAAATCAAGTATCATCGTAACAGACATAGTTACTAATGTACTCACTTGTTTGCCTTTACAGCCATGTTGTATTTACAATCACATTCTTTAAAACTATTATTTTAGACTATCAGGTTGTAATGTGTTTGTGGTACAGCGTAGTAGAAAGCTTAGTGGTGGGGGTGTCGAAGTCATATGACCATAGAGTAGTTTGTTGATAGTCAAACATTAGCTTTGTGCTTCATAACTAGGTTTTTATTTGTTAAGGTTATCTTTCTGATTAAATCCTGTGAATTTCCGAAACCATGATTTTCCCCTGAGCTTTCTCTCTGCAGTTTTTCAAAATCCAATCGATTTGAAATTGAAAAATTCTGTTGGCTTTTTTGTGATGGGGAACAAGAAGATGCTAACTTCCTCGTTGGCCTACAGGTTGGAAAATGCCATAGAAAAAATCCACAGAATGAATAAAATATTTGGCCCTCTTGCAAAATATTTCATAACTCTTAAACTTGAGCAAAGATGCTGTGAATGTGTGTGTCTGAGGAGAAAGAGTGAGGGGGGGTCCATGAATGGGCACTACTGTGTGTGTTTTTGTGTGTATGGGTGTGTGAATGTGTTTATGTGAGTGCGCATTCATGTGAAGCTGGATTCACTTATGTAACAACCACAAGAAACAGACAATGGGAGGCTAAATTAGGAATTACAAATCAAGGGAGAGGGCAGGAAAAGAAGAGAGACAATAAGATGGGGAAGAACCACAGACAGAGCAAGTTTATACTGAGACGACATATGTGAGAGAAATTATTGACACTGTGGAGCTTTTATGAAGGTTTTTTTTTTTTTTAAACTAATTGCCTCGTAATTTCACTATACATTGAAAAAATTTCATTTGGTTTTGGAACTACCAAAGCACAAGACATCATTTGGGAGGATTCCTGTGATGGCTGACAGAGAGACGGTCAGACAGACAGGCAGACAGACAGACAGAAAAGCCCTGGCAGAGAGTCTGTGCTCAGAAGTGGCCTTCTGTGATCCCTGCCACTTCCAAACAGCATCAGGAAAGAGTGTTGCTCTGGCCGCCAGCCGGGCTGTCGCCATAGGGACCCAATTCAAAGAACCCCCGGCCAAACCATCTGAAAGATGTGAAAGGGGGGGATTTGAAGATGTGAAGACGGAGAACGAGTGTGGATTCACTGCTTAAACACCCCATACACTGCTATCACCCGACCCGCTAATCAAAGCCCCCAGTTCCTCTTTACTTTTCCTTTTATTCAGTGTCTTTTTTTTTCTATTATCTCTGTTTCTTTCCTTATGTTGCTGACTTTGAAGTCGTAAAGTAAGATGAGAATTCCAAATTTTCTGTCTGAGTTAACTTCTCTCTCTCTCTCTCTCTCTGTCTTGTTTCCCCCTGTAGCTCACACAAAAGAATTCAAAGTGTACTCTTAATGGCTTACATGTGTTTCGATTAAGAAGCTGGCGTGCTCTTCCCATTTTAATAGGCTTTCTGTGCTTTTAGCTCGCTGCTGGCCTAGGTTATGTGGTGTGGATTTGGAGGTAAGGCCTTTTCATTGCTAGGCTATGGCAAGAATGTGGTTAGTAAGATGGCAGGAATGTGGCATGGCAGGCACATATTTTTTTAGTGGCTTTTCAGACACATATGTAGGCACAGATGCTCAAACGATATGGGCACCACTTAATGTGATTAAAACACGATCTTCTTTTTAAAAAAAATTCTGTCCTTCGCCTATTCAAGAGTGAATTAGCAGGATGAGCAGCACTGTTGTTTGTTATGCTGGCAGGCATTTGGACACGCGGCCTTGAGACTGAGTGGCATCTTGAGAGACGAATCCAGTCCTTGGAAGCATAAATGACACCTGTACAGCAAGTCCCCGGCAGTACTGTGCCCTGCCAGGATTCGGTATGCCAGTTACACATTGCAAACATTTATGAGATTGTTTGGGAATTAACAAGTTTTTCTCTTTAAATCACCAAAACCCATTCACTTTGACGTGTCAACACTGAGTTACATTAGCTTAATGCGTTCTGTTTGTAAGTATTCTCTAAATGCAAGCAGCTCATCTGCCATGTTGTTGACAAACATGTTTCAGTATATTTGCTATATTCTATATGTACATTTCACTATTAAACTTAAAATTATATGTGTAAAACTTTGATTTTTTTTCCTTTTTCTGGTTTTCACAGAGTCATTTTTTCACTGGAAAAAGTCGTATTTACCAACATCTCAGTATTCTGCTAGTCGATTGAACAGACATTCAGCAGCTGAAATAAACTAAATCCATCAATTTACTTTATGAGGAAACATAACAAAGGAGTCTGAGAGTTTATTCTCCAGTCTCAAGAAAACTCAGGTTTCTTTTCTTTAGAACTTATTTCTTCTTTTCATTTATTTTTTTTCTTATTTTAATGTTCAATTTCATGCATTAATCAATTTCCTCTGATTATATTTCTTTCACAACAAAGTAATACGCTGTTCATACACGCTGGACTGTATGAGGAAGGCCCTCTTGCTCAATGTGTCTCTGTTTTTCTCCCTCCTCTCTCTCTCTCTGTAAAATACTTTGCAGGCCTAAACCACCCTGCGGTTACAGAAAAAAAGAAAAAACACACTGGGTGTAAAATGATCCCAGCCCTATAAAATTAGAAAAAGGGAGGAAGAAAAATGAATGCACCCAATGTGGCATGTGAACTAATGACGGTTTGGTGGGGTGTTGGTTTCAGTGGGGAAGACTGACGATGCGTGTGATGCAATCATCACCTTTTGTCCAGTCTATGGTTAAATTGGGCTGTGCCCGGCAGTTTGTGGTGTGCCCACAGGGTCATGCCAGGGCATGTGCGTGGGCGCTCGATCGATGAAGGTAGGACGGGGCGAAACCGAGGGAGGAAGAAGGACCGGAGGTCGGGGAGCTGCTGAGATACATGTGAGAGCGATAACGCCAACCGAGAAGACAAGAATTGACAGATGAATCAAGGGAAGAAATGGAAGGAGCCAAAAGCACATAAACACATGCATGCGGACGCACACACACGCAAACACACTAACAACCACTCCAAGTCACCCTATTATTATCATTATGCAAGTGTGACTGCAAATGGTCCCCCTGAGCAACAACAGGACTGAGCAATGAGCCCATAAACAGATACAGGCTATGGTGTAGCAGTGTTGGCATTTTTGATGAGGCAGCAGCCACACACACACTCTTACACACACTCTTACACACACACACACACACACACATGCACACAAACACATACACTCATCCTTCCCTTCGACCTCTGCTCTCTGAGGGGAAGCAGTGCGAGCACACAGGCTGCCGTAGGGACTGAGCGACAGTGTGCCCAGCTGCATGCCAACTGCGCCCGCGGGCTGCCCTAACCCCATGCACCCAAGGGAGCAAACAGCCTCCACCGCTCTCCACGTCCCCATCTCTCCCTTTCCTTCTCCTGTCCTCCCTCTCAGCCTCTCACTGTCCTTCTCCATCTCCCAGTTGTTGTTAATCTCTCTTCTTTCTCCTGCTGCTCTCTCTCTCTCTTTCCTTTCTTTCTCTCTGCAGCCTACCCTCCTCTTACTGCCAGTCCTAGAGAGTGAGTGACAGGCTGTGAATTGCTCTGAGGCTATACCCAGATAAAAGGCAAGGAATGCACATAAGCACACACACATACGCACAGACGCACACACACACATGCGCACACACACTTCACTGGGAATCACATCCACTGTCACATATATAGACACAAGTCCTGCCATCCTCGTGTTGGTGAGAGCAATACACACTCAACACTGAATGTGGAGTGACAATCTCTTTGTCCACACACACACACACACACACACTTGGTCCTGATGCCTGCGTGCTTGGTCACTCACTGTAATGGCACCAAGCATCCATCGGTGTGTGTGTGTGTGAAAGAGAGAAGGAAAGTGTGGGTGTGAGATGGAGAGAGACAGGGAGAAAGAGAGACAGGTTGAGAAGGAGAGTGTGTGAGCACGATATGCATGTGCGTGTTTGTATGTGCGCACGAGAGGGAAAAGATATCGCGTCTCACAGTGTGCAGTGTCAGGTCTGGCTGTGTGAGCTGACACTGATTATAGTCTTCACAGCTCACTCCCATCACAGGCAACTATAGCCACGGCCAAAGCCCTATATTTCAGAAAGTTGCAACACTGTGCAGGATCCAGAATTGCTTCTTTGCTTCCAGCCAGAGGCCAGTTCAGCCACCGGCTTCTTGGAACGAAATTTAGGAGCCATGCCGTCAGACTGCTTGGCACTGAAAAAGAGTATTCACACCTAAAGGGACCTTTTTTTTTGGTTCAGAGTAACATGTGTCGTAGCATCGAGTACCCAGTCCTCAAAATCTCATTTTCAGACCAGTGCTGATCTAAATAAAAAATTTCGATTATTTTATTTACTCAAAGTTCTTGTGCTGCGGCCTGTGGCTAGAAAGTATGCAACATTTAAGAAGTTTAGCTGCTTTTGTTCATTTAAAAAATGGTTTGAAAAAACAAACAACAGAAAACATGTATATTTCCCAAAGGACAAGGTATACATTTTATCTGTGAAAGATCTAAGAATTAAATACAGTAAGAATTGTTGTGTGGATTATTTTGGCTCTTTCATAACCACACATAGCTGAAAACATATTGTTCTGATATCAAAACTATGATAATAGTACAAGTATTTGAAATTTGAAATGACACCCAGCCACATCGCCTCCAGAAAATTACAATGGGAATATGTAAACACTGTACATATGGCCAGTGTGTATTTACATATGTAGCTTGAGCGCTACCGCAAATATAATTTGCCACAACAGTTTTCTATGGAGAAGAGTTCTGGTCTGCTCTTGTTGAGACACATGCTCCTGTCTTTTTTGTGCTAAATGATAGGCCGTACCGCAGAGTGTATAATTATTGTAACAAGACGTCTGTCTTACCCTGTACACACCAGTGATGAGGAAGCATTCAGAAAAACAAACAATAACACACTGACGACTGATGCCTTCTTCTTGATGCTCACATTTTGAGGCTATCGCACCACGAGACTCCGTTTCTGTATGTGGACCTTCTTTTTTTTTTTTTTTTTTTTCCCTTTCATGTGCCATCTCTTTTCAGTGTCATTGACTGCTTTATGCCAGATATAAAAAGCAATGCATGGCCAATGAAGCGCATAATGGGCAGATTTGACTAACGTGTCAGTGCAGAGGAGTGAAAAAAGAGGAGGGGGGTGAAGGAGAAGGGAGGGGGAGGGAGAGGAGGGGGGAGGGTGAGGCAGGTAAGAGGGAGACAGACAGATTGAAGGAGAGGGGGAAAAAAAAAAGGAGTGAAAAAAAGAGGGGGAAGAGAGACGGATAGAAGCAGAGGGGTGGTGACCCGTGCCCTATCCTACAACAGAGGTAGCCGCCCTGGCATCTGCAGGCGCAGCAGGCATCAGATGACATGCAACACGACTCGCAGGCTGTGACTGAAGTAGATTGGATCGGCACATTCATGCTGAGTCGTGGTGGAGAGACTCCGCTGTCGGATAAAGTGACTCTCCGTCAGATGAAAACAGATGGTAAACTGAGTGGAAGTCCAGTCTGAATCACAACTGAGGTAACTATGAGCCAAAAGCCAGGGCGGGTTAAGTTAAAACCAGTGCAGGCCTTGATGGAAGATCCAACAGAACAAGCATCGAGAATCCAGACGTGCATCACCATCTCAACCTGACTCACCCGGAGTCGTTAGGAGCTGAAGTGACGGACGCTCTGGACCCGACTCAGAATCTTCCCTATGAGCCTAATTATGCACTCTGTCATGTGAATCACGTACAGCATGCTGATGTGTGCTGACATGTAAGTGCCCATAGTGTGAATGTTAAATCCGGCGCTGTGCCTCCATTATCCATGTGTAAACTCCACGCTGTGCTTGTGTACAGTCGAACCGGAGATGATGTAACTGGAATTCAACACAGGTCAAGCGTTTGTCCATAGTGGTCTGTGCGTAATATAATGAGTGTATTAGTCACATCACCATCGAAAAAAATGTAAAGGCGTCAGGCTGTTATTACTGACACCATGATGCTACAGCAGTGCATGCTCAAAACAAAAAAGTATAAATTTATACGGTAGTTCGGCACTGACAGCCATGTAACAACCACAAGTTTCACAAAACCATAATTAAAGCTTTTAGATATTTCATGCAGGTAAAAACTTGCTCACTCATAGTATGACTTCAGAGAGAAAGCACGTCATTCACCATGCTCATGAGGTTGTTTCAAAGACAGAGCAAAACAAGAAGTGGTTCATAACACTGTAGTAGAGACACAGCAATAAAAACAGAAGATTAAAAAACAGGTTGTTGAAAATGAAATTTTGCATTTTCAGATAAGACACAGTTAGCCACATCTTTTAGCATGTGTTTCATACAAAATGCAAAAGCTTAATTCAACAATCCTAATTCAAAAATGTATTTTTCTGATGTTTATATCCCCAGAAATGTCTGATCTTGATTATACTGACATGTCTGTGCAAAGTTTCTTACAACAGAGGTGTAAACCAAATTACATGTCACAAATTCAAAGGCCAATCACAGGCAAACAATCCTGAAACCTCAGTGCAGAGAGTGCATTTTGGTGCACAACAAACTCCTCATCTGATTCCCATACATGTTTGAGACTCATGTATGACTGAATCTCTCTAATGATTAAACTAATTTAATAAAGCACACTGCTCTTTCACTGGTCACGTTGCATAAGCACTTTTGGTTGGTGATGCATGAGGCCTGTGATTGATAGATTTAAAAGTTTTCAACTAGGAAGAAAGAGAAGAGGTGCTTTTTTTGAGTGCTTTTTTTTTCTTTTCCTTTTTATGTAGAAAAATTCTGTTAAACAAAATATTAATCACATCAGAAAACGAGTCTGGAGACGAACCGGAGGAATTATTTGTCCCGGCTGCTGTTCACAACTTGTTTCAGGTTTCATCACTTCCTCTCTCATTTTTCTGAAAGTGCAACACCTCCCTTGCTGCCAGCGCAGAGGATGAGCTTGGAGCTCTGGTGATTTTCACACCTTCCCACACCTGGCCAATCGTTCTTGAAAGTGGGGATGACTGTCAACTTTTTCTGCTCTGCAAAGTAACAAAAATTGGGCAACAAAAAAATCCATTATCCCATCCACTTAATCATTGGTTTTTTCCTGTTTACAGAATGTTCGAACAGCCTGTTTGAAGGACCATACAACCAGCTCTAAGTTTTCCAGACAAAGTACGCACAGAGATTTGTCAAACCATGCAAATATAAGACATTTCTCATGTTTTTTTAGCAAGCGAAATGTGTTTTCTGAGAGCAGTCAGTTAACATCAGGTGACTCACTACTGATGCAACCACAGTTTTTTGATTTCTAGCTTTAAAAGAGTTGTCGTTTCATGATCAATGATTGGTTATTGCTGTGAAAATAATGCAATGCAATGCAAACGCTAAACACATAAACTTGTATTCCCCTTTGACTGTTGATGAACCATTAAGTCCATGTTGACTCCAGATGTCTGCTTTTTTAGCCTCGTTGTCATTTTATATGGATGGGCATTGCGCTACATAAATACATAGTGAGAGAATACTAATTTGCGGGCAAACAGACGTGCAAGGAGCAGGTGTATGCTGTAGTGGTGCAGTCCTGGTCCCCACCCCGTCGCCCTCCGCTGTTTAATGACTGTGGTACAGCCCTCCGCTGTGGCTTCGCCCCACTCCTCATGCCTTTCTGAGCGTTTGAAATGTGCCAGCCAGATGTTCTGGGCTTACACCTGTAGGAGACACAGTCTTTGACATGGTCTCTGTGGATCTGTGATAAACACACACACACACGCACACACACGTATATACACACTGATGCATAGCCGTGCACATTTCCAGATGCACATATGTCCACATGCTGGGCAGAAATGCGTGATCACGAATGGGAAGAGTTGCATCGGCAGCCAACACGTAGACGCACAGAAAGACTCAGCCACAGGCACAAACAGCTCCATCTTTAACCCCTCGTTTTTCACCGTTCTCTCACCAACAAACTGACTCAGGAGTGAATTTGAGGACACTGGTGGGACAGCGGGGCGTTCGGTTTATGCCACCCTGGTGCTACACACCTCTCTCCTATATCTCGGCCTCCCTCTGCCTCGCTTTTTTTCTTTCGATATTGTGTGCCATTTTGCTTTAGCATTTTGTGACTGGAGACTTTCTGTCTGGCCGGTGAAAGCTAATGGAGAAGGCTGAGCGTATAGTGAAGCTATGGGAGAGATGGTCCTCCTTCGCCTCGCACGCTGCTGTCAGAAAGCATACGGGCCTGATTAACGACAGCAGCCACAATAGCTCTTTATGCATTCTCTCCCCACTGCTGGGCTGCTGCCAACTCACCCTCAGGGAGAGAGAGGTATACATGGTGTGAGGAGTGTGTGTGTGTGTGTGTGTGTGTGTGTGTGTGTGTGTGGCATAGAGAGAGTGAGAAAGGTGAGGTATGCAATATGTTCTGATTTTGTGTGTGTGAGAGAGAAAGAGAGATGTAGGTGCGATAGGGAGCATTCAAAAAGTGCTAAAGAGAACAATCTGATGCTACAAATCCAATTCACAACTCTCATATCACCAATCGTCTCTGTGAAATAACATAAAAAATAAAGAGCTACTCACTGATGTGTCATCTATAATGTCTACCAACAATTCTCAAAATGGCCTAAATGTAGCTCTTGTTCTAAGCAGTAAAAACTAGTCGGGACTGTTGTAAGAAATATAATTGGGAGTTGGCTGAAAATAGCCCTAAAACTTCATATTTCTGTAAGGTTGTGTTTTGGGTCTCAAGTCCCCGCTGATGCTGAATACTTGTGGGTGAGTGTTTGCACGCGCGTGTGCATGTGCAAAATGTGTGTGTGTGTGTGTGTGCGCAGCTAGCTAGCAGCTATCTCCCCTCGCTCCTAACACAGAAAGGTTGAGAAGAGCCATCTTTCATCTCCTCTGCATCATCACAGCGTCTGCATTATTAATGGCCCTGATTACTGTAATCAAAAATTCTTATTTATTTGGAGGAGTCGGAGGAGGGGGAGGAGGCAGCGAGGCCTGGGCTTCTCTCTCCAGACAAAAAACCTTTGGTCTCCAGCTTTAATTTTTCAGAAATAGAGATGCCGCAGTGCCCTATCTTCCCCAAGTTCGGAGCTAAGCTAGTTAGGCGCACATAAACATGCAAATACCGAGGCAGAGGCGTTCAAACTTTTTCTCTCTCAGTCTTTGAGCATTCGCGTACACTTACATACACAAACACACAGCTGCAGCGAGATGCACATGCACGCATGGAAGTAACTGTCAATAATAGCGTCTTAACGAAGACAATCATCTAGACCTCCAGACAGCCAAAACGATAAAAAGCAGAACACACTCATCCCTGCCTTTCATCTGGTTTTGAGCTTCTTTTCCTCCTCCCTTTCCTCCTTCAATAAAGTCTGTCTGTCTCCTTGCCTTCCTCATTCTCCTCCTCCTCCTCGCTCGCTTCCTCCACCATCCACTCCACCCTGTCTAATCTTTCCAGGCACTGCCATTTGCATGCAAATAGTCCATTACCCAGTGGCAGGGAGACACAGCCAGGAGCTCACTACTAGGTAATCAAGGACAAAAGAAGTGCAGAAGAGATGCGAGGAAAGAAGGGGGAAAAAAGAGAGAAAGACAGAACGGGAAGAGAGAGAGGGGAGAGCAGTGAAAGATCACAGGTGAATTAACATTAAGAGAGAAAGGCACAAAGCGACTTGGCAGAAGGAAGAAAGGCGAGGTGAGGCAAGGCGAGGAGAAATACAGCGCGACTAGAAGAGGGATGACGTGTTTGAAGAGGTGATTGGAGGAAAGGATCTTTGTAATGTAAAAGTTACAAGTTAAGTTGAAGACTGGAATGAGTGAAGTGCAGCTTTGAGTGTGCGAAGGATCAAAGAACACATCAGCCTGTCAATCTGCCGCAGGTTTATGAAATGAAAGCCTGTTACATTGAAGTAGGCATCTAGAGGAAAGGTTTCTCCCTGCGTGTTTTGTCTGCATTTTAAAGAACAGCTTGCAACAAATAGCTTGTCACCGTGGCAGTGCCCATAAAAGGGCACATTTGTAGCATTTGAAAAAGGTACATTTCAAAAGGAATTAAAGGCATACCTTGACATTTTAAATATATTTGGTTATTTTTTTTTTGTCAGCGGATATTTGTCACAATGAGGGAAAAACATCCGTTCTGCAGTTTCTGTAAATAATGTTTCGGAAAGTTAACATTCCTAACAAGTCCCTCATTGACAGTGTGTTTTGAGGAGTGCGAAGGACGAATGTAGAAAGATTTTTCAACATTGTGACAAGTGTTGACAAAAGTGGTCTTCTGAAATGTCAATGTCAAACAAAGTCAGTGTATTCCTTGAAGGTACATATTCGTCACATGAGATAAACTAGGTTTCTTTGATGATACTTAATAATAAAAATGGAAATTACATATTAATGAGGTATGTATGTATATAATGCTGAAGTGATAAGTCAGTACATCACTTAAACAAATAATTAATTGATAACAATTTGATAATTGTTTGCAAAAAACTAAAAAATGC
>JAUZTA010000030.1:7608953-7619777 GCA_034780835.1 Ctenochaetus striatus | reverse complement strand
ACATTTCACTTTTTTTTTTTTTTTTTTTTGCCCCTGCCTTTAATGACTGTGGTTGACTCACCGGCTCAATAATGCTGACCAGCTAACTAACTAACCATCCCCCCTGACATGACGGCTGCCGGGGCAACCGGCTCTCTGGCTAACTGTCTGGCTGACTGGAGCTGGATGACTGATAGGTACACTGGCTGTCTGGTTGCCTGACTAAACATCTGATTGGCTGGCTGCCTGGCTGGAGTCAGACGAGGAGGAGAGAGCAGGCGAGAAAGAGAGAGGAGAGGGGAGCACAGAGGCAAACCGGAGTTCATTACAGTAAACTTGGAGAGGCAGTGGTGACAGGCTGGGAGAGGGTGCAGAGACGGGAAGAAATTGAGAGTGACATGAATACTCTGAGTCCCCATGCAAATAGATGCAGTTACCTAGATGGCCTGCTCCTTATACAGACACAATAGAGTAGAATCACAGACACACACACACACACACACACACACACATAAAATGAATAGTAGCCAGAAAACACACAAACACACAAAGAAAAGCATTCACAGTGTAGGTACACATGTACAGTGTGTATAAGGCTTGTTTCTAAGGCTGAAGGTTGTCAGTGGCCGCGAGCACAGATGACCGACTGGACAGGGGTGGAGAGTAAGACTGCGTGTGTGTGCATGTGTGTGTGTGTTCATACGCGAAAGAAAAAGAAAGACCAGAAAGGGATGAAGAATGGTGAAGGAAGCTGAAAGAGAAGAGATTTGTGTTCAGCGCTGTGACCTTCAGTGTTGGGCTTTGGGGAAGATCAACCTCTGGGAGACATGGGCGGCTTGGCAAAGTCACTCCTACACAGGGCTCACTGGCAGACGGGGTCAGGCCAAACAAACACACATAAAAAATACAGACACACACACACACATGCTCACAGAAGCACCCCACACCCATAGACAGGCTGTAGCAGACTCTCAGCCAACAGATATGAGGTGCAATAACACCCAATGAGTGTGGGCTCCTCTGGCCGCTTTAAAAAAAAAAAAAAAAGAGCACACCTCCAACAACACACGCACACATGTACACGACGCTCTCTCCGATTCACACATCTCACATTAGTGGCCACAGACAGAGGGAGGAGGAGGACTGAAAATAGAGGAGGAGGAGGGGTGACAGCAGGAGTGAGAAAGAGAGAGAGAGAGAAAGAGAGCAAGAGAGGTGTCGCCTCTCCTCACTGATCCCTTATGCTAAGAGGGATTTGCATACATTTTTAATCAAAGCAAATTAGATCATAACCAAATTAAATCACGCTTTCCAGCCGCCCCCTTCTCTGTCTGCCTCCTGTTCCATCCACCCACCTATTCCTCATCATTTAATTATAGTCACTAATAGGTATGGTTTGACATAAAAAAAAAAGAAACTGCACACATGGATTCAATTGACAAAAAAAAATCTATGTAAGGTGTCTTTGTTTAGATTAAATATATTATATATCATCCAGTAAAAATATGACAGGATTTCAACATACAGTAGGCGAATCTGATTTCACATTGACTGCAGAGTTAACATTCAGTGGCTTTGCTACTGTAGCTGTCGAGCATGTACCGACAAATACATATAGCAGTAAATCAAATGAAAACACACACACACACACACACACACACACACGCACACATGAAAGCATGCATGTTGGCTAACGAAACAGTCTTCCACCAAAGAAAGTAGACACCTCCTCCCACATTCCTCTCCACACCCTATGCTGCATAACAGATTGGTATCGGCCCCCATTGCTATCTATTGCCCATTACACAATGACTTCCTGCTGCTGTCCAAAAACTCAATCACAACCATATTAAAGGCAATCATCATGAAGTCCACCTCTTCGCCGACCCAAACGCACTTTGAGAGAAACCCAGCATGTCACGGTATCATCCCATAAAATGCATGCATGTGCTTATTTTCTACAAAAACACCTAGCATCTGCACTCATGCATACATACAGTACAAAAAAACAAATGCATGTGCAAGTTTAAGTACATTCTGTTTCATTTTTTCTCTGTCACACACACATACGCACACACACAGCGGTGCCTGCAGGCCTATTTGAGATGCAGGCTCCAATGTCCCAGTAAATGATATTAAAAGTCATATCATGAATAAATCAGCAGGCAGGGCCCTAACGTCTCCTCCATGACACATTCACATACAGTAGACAATAGACAGAAGGAGGGAAGGATGGAGGGAGGGAGCGAGCGCTCATGCTGCATCGGCTTGTGATGGCAAAGTCAAATTTTGTGCACGCCGTTCTAACTGGTGATCCAGTATTGAACACGGAGGTTTATATGAGTCACCTTAAATCTCAAGTGAACTAAGCCAAGATGTCTCTTTATTGAGTCAGCCATGAGATTCCTCAATTACACATTCAAATCACCTGGAGGTCGTCTCTGGCTGCTTAAAGTCATTTGAGTTCTATTTTGTATGAAGCAGAGTTCATGGAGACACTTTTGGCCCATTTCAATTCTGACCTGAGGGAGAAAGATGAGAAATCCTGGAGCTATAAACAGTCATTTCCACAGTATATTTAAAGGAGACCTTGTAGATTAAAGAAAAAATGCTAAAATTGAGGCATTTTAAATCTGAGCATGTAAGCGGTGGCTCTAATGCTTTAAGGCGTGATTACTGATTAGTGGAATGTTTTCCACTCAACATCAAGCTGCAGTTGTAGAAACTACAGATACAACTTGAGGCTTCATATAAAAATGATTTATATTCAGACCAGCCCGCATCCATGAGCACACACATCTGAAACAAGGTCATCTGAGGTGATGCCACGGTGCTCAGCTAACAAGCCAACATGCTAGCATGCTCAAGTCATGCAAGCATCTCTTCCCTTCACAAAAAAATCATGCTAACCCACAATACTAAGCGAAGGTGTCCAGCTTATTATTGGAGGTGCCTTTCTAATATCAAATGTTAATCTGCAGTGGGTTTTCCAAAAGCTTTGAGCATCCAAAAAACACCAGCTAGCATGTTACCAAGATTTTATTTGTGCCACCTGGGCTTTTAGTGGAGTGTTAAAGGTTTCATTGTGCCTTTTATGTAGTTAGCTTGCTAGTTTATGAAAAAAAACTTAATCTTGCTGCCTTGAATGACGAAAGTGGTTCCATGATGCTTTCGGGCAATTCAGTCCAGATTTACTGTGATTCATTTGAGCACAGGTGTCAAATTTTTATTCCCTGTCTGGGACAGTGTTAATGAGAAGGAAGAATTTATTGAATCGAGTGTGAAGTTTAAGTGTGGGTGGGGTTTTTTTGAATCTCCTTACCTTGACCTCTCTGAGGATCTTCAAAATGTGTTCGGTATAATGTTCATTCAATTCATTCAAACTTGGATATGCTATCCTCTATCATATTACAGACGTACATACCCAGACAGATTTTACTTTGTGTCTTGATGATGCTTTTTGCCTCTGTGTGACTGAATCTTGTCCAGAATGAGCTTTTGCCCACAGTTTTTTTCCCTCACACTCTTTCTCGTGGCTTGGGAATTTAAAAAATGCATACTTGGAACTCTGTCTTCATTTTTTCATCAGATGAAGGTTCTAGCAGATCCCTGCACGACACCACTTTACCACGCTTATAAACTGGCACCAGTTAGAAAAGAGAGAATTTAAAGTCATAATCTGGATTATGAGTGCAGTCCAGTGTTATTACAGATGAGCTCTTTGTATGCACCTCCAACAACATGGCAAACTGATCCCTGCCCTGAAATATCTATGTGAAAGAATACAGCTTATTGTAGCTGAAGTTGTATTCTTGTTGTTAATATTGCATCAATGACAAATAGTGTACAGTGAGAGAAGTGTTAGATGTATGTAAAATGTGCATGAATGTGAGGCTACAGCAAGCTTTGTTTGCAAAGTTGCATCAACAACTACAATTTCTTTGCTTTCCTCTTGTGGTAAACATGGCTGCATGGAGTTTCCTACCTTTCAAACAAATGTCAAGCAAACTGTGCGTTTTTCTCTCAACTTTTTGTTGCACAGCTGTTTTTAGGTTACTAGAGTAAGCAAATGTGGTGCAGCACATAGTGGGCAGTTCAAGTTCACGTGAAAAGCGGTGATAAACAAAGCCTGCAAACCAAGTATGAAGCAGTAAATGTGTTACTTTTTTAGACCTTTGAGTTTTGGACACGACACAGTATGCAACCTGAGATGCTTTGCGGTTAGTGTACATCATAATGTCACACACTGTTCATTCAAAAAAAAAAAAAAAACAGTGTGAACATGTTCATGTAAATAGAATAATTTACTTGCATTCAAAAAAGTGAAGAACAATTTATTTTTAGCAGCAAAAGAAAAAACAACTTATTCCTAAAAATAGTTTAATTTTAATCTTTAACTTCTGTGGGTCCTAAATGTGAAGGATGCTGTAAGAAATGACAAAAGCGGTCCTCAGCTGAATGCTTTAAGATTCAGTAACTGCAGTTATGGGCTGTTTTTAATGGGTTAATCAGGTTTGTTGACAATCAAATCTTTTAATTAGTTATTTTAGGTTATCAAATTTATTTCAGAATTTCAGGTCAGAAAAAAACTTCTGTTTAGACTCGTTTCTACCTTAGAAATAGGTATTTAGATTCTAACTAGGTGGTGGATACAGTGAATCTTTTCACTTGGATAATATGAGTCAACAGCACACTACATTTACTTGAAATGCTACTGACATTGTCTTGCACACAGAATTTAAAGTGACTTCTCTCTTTAAGTGATGGTAAGTCTTTTTTAAGGCTTTTGCAGCTGCCAAGCAGAGGTGTAATGATATCCGGACCTTTGCAAGCCCATCTTAGTTTTATGAAGGTAATATTAAAAAAGACATTTCCTGGTTAAAAATTATTGAAAAGATTGACTCTTCAGGTAATAAATCAACTGAAACAATACACAAAAGACCCATGAATACATTGCAGCACTCTACGTTCACTTTACATGCAATATTGGGCTTCATTTTATACGCTGAAAGATTCTGTTTATGTAATTCCCTATTTAATGTGTCCACTATGTGCAGAAGGGGTCACATAATAACAATCAAATGAGTTTGGCTTTGACTCAACTCAATTTTAACTAAGCTTAAACATTTTTGATGTTGCTAAACTGATTTCTTTTGTGGAATATTTTCTCATCCATTGACACCAAAGTGGTGTTTTCAACTTGCACTCTACATTGTTTGTACTCCAGAAAATATGGCATGTATTTATTCCAACAGTATCATGGAGGTGACAGGTCAAGTATTGGTAAAAGCATAACACATTGTAGGTCAATTTCTATGTGTAGCAGTTACAGAATCTTGCTGCAAATATCTGAGAGGTTTTACAATGAGTTTGAGAGAAGTGGAGGAGTCCATTGGGAGATATGTGTACTGTGTGCTAATGTGTGTGTGAGTGTGTGTGTGTGTGTGTGTGTGTATGTGTTAAAGAGAGAGTGTTGAGTGGCGCAGAGAGCAGGGAGTCGGCTGATGGGCAAAGGCATGCTGCCTGCAGGTTCAATCTGCCCGCGAGTCAGGCATCAAACTTTCACATCCACACATCAATTATTCAGCGGCCTGCATTGTCAGAGTGTTAGCATGCCACAGTGGCAGATGACAAACCCGGGTGAGGAGGGAGAAGGAAATCGGAGGATGCTGAGGGGAGGGAGAGAGAGAGAGAGAGAGAAGGGAGGATTGGTGAAGAAAGAAACTGATGATTTGGATGGAGAGAATGTGGCACGTATGAAAGGTGACACAAGGGAGGTGGAGGAGCCAAGAAAAAGAGACAAAGTCATGAAAACAGAGGAAAGTGGAGAGGAGTGACTTTTGGAAGTACTGTACTTTTCACTTTGGAGGTGAAAAGTTAGAGTTGTGACTATTTCATACTTTACCATGATATCTTAAAGTAGACATGTTGTAGCACAACATGACACACTGATAGTTGCAGTGGATCGAAAACATCAGTGTCGTATGTGTCGCAAGATCTTACAGTTTGCTCATGTTGCATTCTCATCACAAACAAACTGAACCCCGGTTTACTTAAAAAATAACTAATACCAGGTGGCACAAGAATCACAGAGACATAGTTTCCAGGCCCAGGGGGTCGGACTTAAAGCTGCCTTCATGTCATATCAGAATTAATGTAATTTTGAGTTTCCAAGATTCAAGCTGGGATTATGACTGAGAAACAGATTTTTTCTGAAATCTCCACTAAATCTGACTTGGCAGAAGAGCCTGAAAACCAAACAAACACGGATTGTTCACATCAGATACAGATCATCACACAGCGTAACTGTCATATTGTCATTACATAGTGTTTTAATTCTGAAAGAACCAGTTCTGTATTCATACAATTGTCTTCATGATGTCAGGGATCACATTTCACTAACATAAGATTGTTTTCCCATCTTTACCACACATCCATATAGACATGGACACGGCATGAGCGTTCCAAGTGTGAAAGGTGGGAATACCAGAAGAGGGGTGGGATGTAACAAGGGGGCGGTGTGAACCTTTGTTTATTTTGGCTGATAATCCATGTGTTTGTAACTCAGTGTGTGTGTGAAGTACGCCTGTCTACATCCAGTCCAACAGTTGGAGTTGGCAGTGACGTGAACCGCTTACCAAAAAAAAAAGGACCTTTTACTGATCAAACACACATGTGACTAATAGGATTGAAAATGGCTGTGTTCCATTTTTCCAAGCCTGATGGTGTTGAAGCTGGACACACTAAAACACTAAAACACCTTTATGAAACAGAGCAGTAATCAAGGTTATTAGTCTCACCTGTGCTTCTCCTGATAAGTCAGAATGTCCAGCAGCAACGGCCGACAGACAGGTCTATTGGATTTTTGTATTTTGGAAGAAAATGTTAAAAATGTCCAAAAAAAAGAGAGAGGAAGCAATAGCATCATGACTCCTCTGAACTGAAAAGCCTAATCACACCAAAGAATGTGGCTTTTTTTAACCACCTATTATTATATACTGCAACAACCAGTTATACAGATCTCAAAGTATTCAAAAGAATATTAAGTTAATGTTTCTGGATTACAGACCCACGCTGAGCTAGGCTAATTCATATGGCAGCTTGTTTGCAAGAAAAAAATAGAAAATCTGATACATTTAGTTTATTCCCAGTCCCTTCTGGGTTTGCAGTAAAGCCCCTGCATGCTGATAGTCCACCCACACAGGTGGTTTTACATATATTAGACCTACAGATTGTGTTAGTGAGTACAAACTAGCCTTGACTGGCATCGCCTTTACTCTCCTGTTAGTTTTGTTGCACCTGTTAGAGTAGGAGAACTGATGCCGATATTATTCCTGCTGGCTCATAGAATTTTGTAACATTAAGTTATTCCCAGCACAGATCCACCCAGATTTTAAAGAGGTCTTATCACTCAGGCTGATTGAAAACACCTGTGTGGGTGTGCAGGGACTTCGAAGCAGATGTAGTTTTATATACACTCGACTCCATATTCCAGGTACTTTCCAGCCCCAGCATGTTCCTGTTAAAATTAATTAGGGACAAAAATATATGTAAAGGAGACAAAGAGGAGATAATTTAAAGAAAAGAGGAAGAGAGCACACAGAGTGAAGAGAGGCTTCAGTTCAAATTTCTGCAAGATGCATTCAGGCTGTGATGATATAAGTAGGAAAGAAAAGAGAGGTGAAAGGGACGAGAAAAAAATGGAATGGAATAAAAGAGGAAAAAAATAAAAGTTAATGAACATTAAGAGGGTGCATTCACAGACACTCCTCTCCTTTGCGCTTCTTGTTCTGTCTTCCTCTCATGCCCAGACTTTATGATGGAGCTTAATTCATTGATTTTCTCATACTCACCTATAAAGAAAAGCCTGGCTGATTTTGACTCTCATAAATTATAATGTGACATTTGGTGGAAAATGCACTGCAGATGCCAATGAGGGAGATAATGAGATTTAAAGGAGCTTAACACCGCTGGAGTGGACCAGAATGGCTTTCCACAGCTCTACAACTTACTGCATGGCTGACCCTGATGTCAGCTTATGTCACTTATCATGTGGAAAAGGGCAAATCTGAGTGTCGGTATTTCATCGAAACGGAGATCTTTTATTTTCAGACAGAGCGAGCGAGATAGCTTCTCCTGCAAGTATTGTTCCACAGTGCAGTTTGAGAACGACGCCAGGCTTTTCAGCTGATCATGCACAAACACACATGTACTGTAACAGTCAAGTGCATCTGCACATACACACACACACACACACACACACACAACATACGCTCACACACACTCACACAGAGCCATGATTTCCCACTTGTGTGTGAGCCATCGGAGAGAGCAGGGAGACGACTGACAGCCAAGGCAAAGTGCTGATGGTAAGCAACATTCTGCAGGAATTCTCGAAAGCCGGGACAGGAGGGAGAGCGTGTGTGTTGGTGCGTGTGTGTGTGTGTGTGCTTATGTGTGTTTGCCAAAGATACACACACGGAGCTTTAAAATTCTAATGAATGGTTTTTTTTTTGTTTGTTTTTTTTACTATTTCTTAATATAAATGTATTGACAAAGTCAAATTAAATTAGTGGATTCATTTTAATATTTAGTTCAATAAAATTATGAAAAAGATGGAAAATAAATGAAAGTACTGGGAATTAAGAGAGCAAAAGATGGAAAAAAGATAAGAGATCCCGTTATACTGTAATTTCTCAGTGAATTTGGTCTGAATGTGGATCTCCTAAAAATAACCACAGTGGCAACAACTCTTCATCCGTCCTCTACATTTGACCTTTCAACATTTCTTCTGCAGCTGCAAGGCAAGTGAGTGACCTCTCCATCCATGTGCTCCATCTAAAGACACACTTACACACACACACACACATCGGATGAAAACACTGTTTGTGTAATTGCACTTGTAAAGACCTTCACAGACTAACCTCTGACCCTAACCTTCACGCCACACACATTATGAGGCCAAGTGGCTACTAGATAACTGGCTCCGAACGGGTTTTCTGTACACACAGGCAGGGTCTTGCTCACCTGATCGATCGATGGTCTGCGTGTCTGCATTTAGGCTCCCGCCTGAACTTGACCTTGTTTTTTTCTTTTGTATTGTGTAGGCCTGATTAATCTAAATTCTGACCAGGTTAAAGGAAGCAATTTACTGCACACAAAAATGTCGACAAATGAAAGAACATTTGAGGAGACCTGGCTTACCTTGACTGCAAGTCAAATTTTAATCACGTTGGTCATGTTTGCACAAAACCTATCAGCAGAGAGAGCTCTGACATTGAACAAGTTTTTTTTAAAAAAAAACCTTGTACTGAATTCAATGATGCTTTTGAATGTTCGGGTCAAATCTATTTGACACTGCTTATTTCTACAATATTCGCACAAGGCAGCTAAAGTGTGGTTCATTAAATGGTTAAGGTCAAACTAATACTTTGACATTTGAGAAACTGGCTTCTCGATTCTTGATTGGTACTTCCTCTGTGTCAAGCCAAGTCTTATACCAAAGCATGCAACAGGTCCCTGCAACGCAATGGGGTAGCATGACAGTAATACGGGCCTTGCCTAAGTATGTTTAAGTAAACCCAAGAATGAGGATGCAGTTCCAGCATGGGGCGATAATGACTCCTGGAGTAAAGGACAAACATATTATAAAGCATAAAAATCTCTATTGGTAGACTGGTTGTCAGGACTTCACAACAAAACAACAAAATTCAAAACTGTGGGACTAATTGTCACTAATTAATGTTTCAGGGAAGTAAGAATTATAACCCTGACTATAATCTCTTCCTAATGCTAACCAAGTAGTTTGTTTCTCATTTAGCTTTATTTTTGAAGTGAAACCACGTGTTGCATTTTTTTTTATTGCTAACTTTATTGTGAAAATGTTCCTTTTACAACTTGATAGGACGAAACACGTAACTCACATCATGAGCCCCTTGGTCTCTTACACATTTTGGTACTCATGTCCATCGCTAAAGCTAGCTGCTAGTTAGCTAATCTTCCTCAAAGACTCAAAACAGGAGGGGGCAGCTAGACTGGCTTTAACTTAAGGTAACAAAAATCTGCCTGCTAACAGCTCCAAGGTGTAAAGTGAAAAAATGGCCTTTCAGTGTCACAGAGCTTTATGTTGGTTATGGGAGTCTGACTCATGTAGCACACATTTTTACAGTCTAGCTGTTGCCATTGTGTTAAACCAAGCTAACCGCTGGCTGACAGCAGCTACATATATGTGTCACATGACGGGGCATCAAACTTCTCATAAAGCTCTCAGCAAGAACGCAAACAAGCATTTTTGCCAAAAAGTCAAACCTCTTCTTAGATAGATAAACAATGGTTACAGCTGAAAAAAAACCTAAAATGCACAAACTCCAGTGTTTGGCATGACAGACAGACACAATAGGTTACACATTCAAGGTGGCAGTGACCTCCACACCTTTTCAGTCTGCCTTATATAACAAACACACTACCGTACTTCCAGCAATGTTGGTTTTGCTGTATATACACATACAAAATAAATACATATCTATGAAAGTGTTGGATTTGCACACAGAACAATGCACGGCTCTTTAATTTGATTGAGGTTGGCGGGAAGAAGTTGTCGCCATTTTCCCACAGCCATATTTTTGCCACCCACTTCACTGCCACCTACGTTGGTCAACAATGTTGTGAGAATGTTGAGTGCATCCTTTTAGTTCGTATTTTCCCAGTGTACCACTTCTTCCCCTCCCCACATTTTTTCCCACAATAACTCTTCACCACCAAGATGCGCCTTCGGATGTGGTCTTTGTTCAACAGGGAACCCAAAAAAAAAAAAAAAAAAAAAAACAAACCTCAACCCAAACCAAA
>JAUZTA010000030.1:7588294-7599141 GCA_034780835.1 Ctenochaetus striatus | reverse complement strand
GAAAATGTTAATGCCTGTCTGAGAAAAGTGTATTAAGTGTGTGGTGAGGGGTTTTACAGCCTTAAAACATATATAATCATTGTAAAAAATAAAGCTGACTACTTTGCGAATTTCGCCTATTGCGGGTTATTTTTAGAACGTAACCCCCGCAACAAACAAGGGACCACTGTAGTGAAAATTTTACTCAAAAAAAAAATCAAAGGATTAAGATGCGTCAGTCAGAATTTAACACAAGCTTGAGGAGCTTCGGTTTGTCAGACTTACAGAGGAGCCGTACTGTGGACTGTATTCTCTGTACTTCCTCTTCTCACTGGGACTGTAGTCAGATTCATCACTGAAGTCCGAATGGTCGTCATCAGAGGAGGCATGACGCTGAGAACCAGAGAGAGCAAAACACTGAGTTATTCAGAGAAGAGGTGGTGGAGACAGACTGACAGGTTTCTTCTCTTCATATACAGACAGACGGACGGATGCATCTGTTTCTGTTTCATAGTTGTCAACTTTCTTACTTTGTGTTTGGATTTGCGTTTCTTCTTGGCCCTCCTCTTCTCCCTTTCACGCTCTTTCTCTTTCTTCCTCTTCCTCTTGCGGCGGTGGGATCTCTCGTCGTCCGAGTTGCTGCTGGCATGGCGCTCCTTACTTCGCCAAGACCTCTCCCCGGCCCCCTCCCCTCCTGCTTCACTTCCTCCGCCAACTTCATCACCCCCATCTCCTCCTCCTCCTCCTCCTGCTGCTGCAGATGCACCGCCACCCATCTCCTCCTCTTCCACATCTCCTCCATCGTCCTCCAGCTCGCCCTCTTCAAGCTCTCCATCCTCTGGCCTGTATGAGCAAAGAGAGAAGTTACACATCTCACCTCTTCACTGGCTGTGGATCAGCCTGCAAACCAACACCGAAGTTTTAGGCCATAAGTTTAAAAATGATAAATGCAGAAAAAAACAAAATAAACACAAATATGAACATGTAATAAGCTTTCTTAGTTGTTGTAGATAAATCCAATGAAAATCGAGTACAGAGGCTCGGCCTGGTTGACTAAAATCTACCATTAGATGACTAATTTTTTTAAAAGATGAATCATTTAACGAGTGCTACTGTTAAAGTTGCATTATTTGTACTGTAGGAGTCAAATAAAGGTTTACAGGAGTAATATTCTTAGAGCAGCTGACTGAGACCCTGAGGAATCATTTGGACTGTGTCATTTTAAGTGATGAAATAGCTTTTGCAAACTTTATTTAATGAAAGAAAGTTAAACTAGGTCAAATCATGTGCCTCGGGGCCAATTTGCAATTCACTGAAACATTTCCCTTTAGCATCTAATGTTTTCTGTCCTGACGATTTCTGAGACTTAACGGCACTCAAGGCAACATGTTTGATATATTAAGGGAACACCTGACACACAGATGGACGGACAAATGCTGGTTTGATATAAAAACGGTGCATCACAGTGAATCATGTCAGGGGGGCATAAAATGCAAGACTGTATTTTTGTGTGTGTTGTGTGTTTGTGTGTCTGCCAGGTGCGTTTACACAGCCTGTTATTTCACACAGATGTTTTCCTGTTCAACCACTGGTAAACACATGAGGACGGATGCGAGCACTTCACATATCTATTCCTTTCACGAGGTTTACATAAAAAAAATATCAAGAGTGAAACATTAACTATGACTGACCTCTTAAGACAGAAAACCAACAGTTAATGTCATCAGCCAAAGAAGTTGCCGCAGAAAAAAGGCAAAACATTCAAAGTTGAGTTAAATTACACCAAGATCTGCACACATGGCACTGCTCCACACACACAGCGAGCTGTTCAAGGGAAACTTAAATCTTCTCTGTACAGATTTCACACATATTAACACCTTTCCTTTTGGATTTAAACACATCGTATGACACACATGGACTTTCACGCCCGTCTGCACAGGTATCTGTTCATAGCTGCGTGTTCCTTTTTCAAAACAGCTTGAAAGCGTAACATCAGGCAGAAACAGAGACACACAAAGGTCAAACCCCCAAAATGCTAATGGCTTGTGTGTGTGTGAGAGTGTGTGTGTGTTAGGAGGGGACTAAACGTCCTGTTAGTGTGGTCAACTGCAAGGGGAGGACTCTCACATGAGGCAACGTGAGCAAAACCATGAGATCCTAATTGACATGGATCACATGAAGGCCTCTTACTGTAGCAGGGGGGGGTGTGTGTTAGTTTGTTAAGTTTTCTAGTCTGATTAATCCAAGCACAAGATCTTTATCGACTTTTAAACACATATATTCTTGTCACAGGCTAGTCCTTATTTTGTCTGTCATTTCACTGGTATGGAGAGGATTGATGGCACAGGATGGGACGGCTCACATTTTAGTCACAAGTGACGTGACATATTTGAGGAGATGTAGTCTTTGACTCCCCATTTGAATGACTGGGTCCTGGTTCAGAGGCCAGGCTGACATGAGCATGATTTAACTTTTTTTCACTGACTTAACCAATGCATAACAACACTTGACGACTAAAAGATTGTTTTTGTCCTCAAAGAGCTCACGGTGAAGCGAGACAAAGTGGTGACTGTAGTTGACCTGATTTAAGAGAAAATGTCAGCTGCACCGTATGTGAACACTGCACCCCCCCACCACATCCTCAGCACATCAGCCTCCTCCGGGGAGAGCGCGACACCCAGCCTCACTAATCTGTACTGAGTCAAAAAACACAACGTTGTTCTGCAGAGCAAGAAGCCATTGCTAAGTCAGAAACCAAAGTCACCGCTGAATGCTACTCCATGTAAACAACTGAAGAATTTTCTGACCAAAAACAGAAAAAATGTAAAATTATTATTAATGAAACTCTGTAAGAGAGTCTGAAGCCACAAAAGAGACAGTAACTATCAGGACCCTTCTTAAACTGGTAAGTTTACAAAAGTATCTGGACAAATTTGTCAATTAAAGCCTAAAAATCTCCATTACAGTCTTTTACTCCTTTTTGATTGGTTTAATAAAGGAAGTCATGAGATACTTTTTTTTTTTTTTTACCTGAATTCACCTCAGCAGCGTAGCTCATTAAAAGACTTACAGTTAATAACAGTAAGCACATTCAGTGTATGTGTGCATATGTCTGTGTGCTTGTGCAGACCTGTCCCGTGGGATTCTGCATGGCCTCGGCACAAACAGCTCTTATCTCCTGCGATCGAGTCTGACGCTCCAAAGCTGCTGCCATCAGCCACAAACTCATTAATTACTCTTTAGTATCAAGCCGTAATTAGAGACACCAATCAGGCCCCCGCTCTGCCACCCCTCCTCACCCACCGCCCCCTCCCCCAGTCCCTATTAGCACTCCACACCGTACTCTGCGTTGCTAGTGAGCTAAGCTAGTTGCTGCACGGTAACACAATGCTGAGATGAGCTCCCCCATGTGTGAGATTAGGCTGCGTGCGGTTAGATAGGAGCATGAAGTAGGGGTGGGGGTTGTGGTGGGGGGGTGGACGAGGCAAGCTGGATGTGTGTTGGGAGGAAATAACAGAGGAAGAGAGGAGTGAAAGACAGTTAGTGAGGTGAGGGCGGGAAGAAATACAAGAGGGAGGTGAGGTGATGTTGGTGCTCAGGAGGAGCATTAATTTGACAATAATTGTGTCATCACCGCTTTAGGTTGCCCCACCCACACCTCACCCCCAGCCCTCTTCTGCACACACACACACGCACACACAAACACACACCTCTCTCCTTCTCCCACTCTTGATGAGTGGATCATTTGCGGATGAAGAGAGAAAGATCTGATTAGATCTGTCTTGTCTGTCTGCCCTGGTAGAGGGTGAAATGGGGACAACAGGAAAGAGGTGGGGAGGGGGGGGGGGTTGGCGTCATTAAGGACAGTGATTGGTTTAATAAGGCGCGAAGGAGAGCGATAGATAGGAGGATTTTCCTGGTAGGTCATTTTCTTTTAATCAGAGAAAAAAACTCAGTAGCCTTGGACACGCAAGGGACTTTGACTTCATTATGTAATCTCTTTTATTTTGGGGGTCGGGGTTTTGATAATTTAATAGAAAATACAGCATATTTTTTTTGGATATAACTAATGGCCCTTGAGATAGATTTTAGTCAAACCTTACAGTTGCCATTGTTAGTATTTTAGGAGGTTTCACATCTGTTTTGAAGTACAAGTTTGCAAGTTGAATAGATTTTGTATAGGCTAAAGGTTGAAGGCAATGAGATGGGTCTCTATTTGTGAAACTATGAAAATTAAATGGGTAGCAAATAAAGAGATATCCAAAAAAAAAGAAAATCTTATTAACAAGGGTTAAATTAGCATTTTCATTGCCAAATAGCCTGATGTTGGGTAGGTTAGCATAAACGGAAATTTTCCAGTAGTTCCATACTAATACTGCTAACAATGACGATAACATTTTTCTTAATGTTTGCATATGCATACCAAATTTAGTCATACCTACATTTATAATGTATAATTTTTGGAAGGTACGCTACATTTCCGAATGCTACAGAATCTACCTGTTTACGTAGCCCAGTTTGATTGGATTGGATTGGTGTGTAAATGTATCCAAGAGACCATTTTGCACATTACCCAAGTCTTCACTAGATAATGCATGTAAGCCTAGATGTAAAATCCAATGCAGTAAACCACAAGCTTGAAAAGAGGCGTAACTGTGGAAGGAGTGCCCGCATAATGACAGATTTAAGAAATAGTAAGTACAAACCAATCCTAAGGCAGATTTCATGGGTTTATATTGCTTACAGTATATCTCAGTCTGAAAGTAACTGTTGGGCATCTCTTGTGACTGATTTTTGTGTATTCTCAATCTATCACTGAGCAGAGCGCCCATCCATCCTGCACCCCTGCAGAACTTGGTTGGAGCTGGTTTGGGACCCTGGAGCATGTGCGGATTCATTGTATTGTTCAGAGACACTCCAGCAAGGTGTAGGCTTGGGTCTTGAAAATGTACCTCCTGGTTTAATGCCGATTCCCAGCTTTTCAGGTCAAACATTACACCCTTAGCTGAACACTTGGACAAGTTGTATCCACTCTTCATTTTTCTACTCTTAATTGGCGTTGCTCCAGTGTGTACTGTATCATGACTAAATTAAATCCAAAATACATTTGAAAGGCTTCTTATTTAACCCTTTGGACAACTACAAAGTACAGTTATTTAGATCTCATTACACTGCAAGTTTAAATTTAGAGTAGTCACAAGAGTTTGTTTTAGAAAGACTAGATCTAATTTTTTATAATTAAAGATAAATACTGTTATCAAGATCAATATGAACCAGTTTATTAGACTTGTTTCAAGATAACAGGCCTTGATTTGTCTTGGTAATACATTTAATCTATTTTTTTTTCAAGAAACTGTTGATTACATGGCTGATTAACTGATATGCCAAAACATCTATTATGAAAAACCTTGACAGCTTATTTTCGAGAATAAGTTGATGATTAGATGTGCCAGTTCACTTTTTTTTTTTTTTGAAAAAGGCAGAAAAAAGGAAAGAACAGCCTCACAACCAAAGAAGCAGGGATGAAAACTCCCATTATTTCTAAACGGATTGACAGGTCTTTTAATACAGGCTCAAACAGTAGACAACAACTGAACCCAAGTTATTAATGTTTGCTGATGCTGTTAAGGTTTGTTTACATTAATGTGAGGAAAATTCAAGCCATATGAAGTAATGCAAAGACTTCTCTGTGGGGAAGTTCATAGAGCCTTTAAATGAAATTGTGCATTCTGCTAACGTTTGCCTGCCCTACTTAAGTGCATTGCACTAAAAGCATATTTTTACACTAACATGGTATTAATTTTATCTACGCCTTTAGTATTTAATGAATGACAGCTTAGCAATATTGATGTTATTTGTTGCACTCATAGAAACTTTTCTGTCTGTCCTTGTGGCCAGTTTTTAGGATGTTATTGTATTATTATTGTGCCGATCTCTGTGTATTAGTCCCAAGGCTTTTAGCTCTGCTTTCAGCAGAAAAATCTCAGAGGCCTTTCTTACAACCTCTTCTAACAAAACTCCTGTGCCTCGGCTCAACCTCAAGTAGGCTGTTCACCATTTTAACACCTTTTCTTTGACTACATTTCTTGAAGCAGTTGCTGCTGTTAAGAGCAAAAAATAGGAAAAAGCTACAACTGCGCAATGCAATGTGAGGGATTTTTGAAATTTAGGAAGAAATATTGTTTGCCAGAATATCTATATATGTGTGTATATTATGATCTGGAGGTTATAATCTCTGACCTGTTGTTTTTGTTTACTGTTGACTGTCATCGACTGTCAATGTTCATAATAAAAGAGTCTCTTTCTCATATACTTGTCATAAAAAGGATAGCTCCAATCATGCAATCTGGCTGGTTGTAAGTCAAGATATTATAGTTATATATAAATTTAATGATATCAAATGACTATATACACTTTCGTATAACTCTGCAAGTAGTCCTAGCTTGTTTCTTTCACATCTAGGCAACACAGAAAGACATTTGCAGCCACAGGTACAATTCACAATTTCAGCATCTACAAAATGGAAACATTTAAAGTCAACTTCAGCCTTTGTGGAGGCTGAACTTTTGAGAAGAAAAGAGAAGTTTATTACTACAAGGGAAATGAGACTTTTCAGTTGCCTCTAAGCTGTTAGGGTCTTGGCTGTTGTTCAGTTCAGCAGCACATACTGATGAATCGATAACACAGGTTATAAGGATGGGCTGACTGCAGTGATAGCTGGTAGACTAGGCTAGGTTAAGCTAACAGAGCAGCGCCAGGCTCAAGTTAAGCCAAGCCAGTATGTTGCACAGCAACCACCCTCCACAATAATGCTGGCTGCGAGAAAAACCAATTTCTTTGGATGAGCAATAGCTTATGAATCCTTCATGAACATGTTAATAATACAGTTCAAGTCTATCACTAACATATTGCCATTCTTGGTCACTTAGATAAAAGCCATAGCTCACCCGCTGCCTTGGCATTAGCTAAACAATGTCCATTAGCCATGATATGATCTCAACATACCAGAGCCTCTCATGACCTTTTGCTAAATTGAACTTTCAATGGATCAACCCCTCATCAGGGAACAAGTTTCAAGCTGTCAATCTGCTCAACGGTCCCTGTTTCTGAAGTGCTTTTAAAGTAAAGTTCAGTCCAAATTTTAACTTCCAAAATAATTTAAGGAATTCAAAACACAAAGAGTGGTTCTTAGCCTTAGTTTAGCAGCATATGTAGGCACCTGGTTTTAAAATATGAGCCAGCAGAAGCCCACCCCTGGTTATCTTCAGGTGTGCTTTCTAGACTTCAATCATCCGTTCTAATGACAAGTCAAACATGTCACAGTTTGTTTATGTGTCTGTTGAGCTTGGTTCGATTTTAAAGTTATGGCCACAGACTTGATTATATGTAATATTTTAAAGGCAGTAGTCTGAATTGTTTGCTTCTGTTTTACCCTTGCATTTTTATTATCTTGCTTTTGTTACTGGTGTTATGATGATTAATAAATTTATTTTTACAGTGGCTGCAGTATCTAATAATAAGTCTCATTCTGGTGGCATTACATCAAACTGTCCCCTTCCATATTGGTGAATTAATCATTTCTATGAACAATTGAATTTTACAGATATAGCAGTTTCTCACTCAGCAGCTTGGACAGAAAGTGAGAACTGCTGAATCGTCATAAGCAGTCAAGGACACCAGTACCCTGGAGCCTTGCCTCGGTGAGTCTGTCTGTTAGCAGTTAGCAATGTCCCCAGCCAGTCTTTAGCTCCAAGGGCGGTCTCTACAACGATATCAGTGGGCCAAGTAAGCAAGGACCTGCTCCCAGATGCTTGAGTGGATGAATAATGACACTGTAACACAGCTTTCCTCTCTCTCTCTGATAATGAGGAACAGAAGAGCAGACCCTCCCCGAGGCACAGCACCTGGACTGGACTGGCTTCCTGTCTCCCTTAACTTCTATCTCTCACAGGAGATAGGCAGACAGGAGCAAGACTTTCGCCATATGCCAGACTCTCAGTCTCAGTTACACTCAATCACACTCAGTTTGGTCTAATTGTTCATTTATAAACATCTTATAAAGTTACTGGACCATGTTTGAGCTTGTCAGACCCCCCAAAATATTTGTTAATGGTGGGTTTTTTGCGTAAGGCATGCCTAGTTTTTAATATATACTACCTGATTCGCCGTCTCCACACCTATATCTCTTTCTCTCTACTTCTCACATCTCTCCCTGCAGAGAGGCTTTGCCAAGTGGAGTCAATTAAAACTGTACATCTAAGTGAGAAATGTCTGTGTGAGAGCGCGTGTCGGTACGTATGGTTTTATAATGTGCTGTGTGCTTCTTTGTGGAAATGTGTAAATTTGTGGTATTTTCAAATGCATGTCTGTGAAGTGCATCTCTGTATATGTGTGTGTGTGTGTTTGTGTGTGTGATCGCAGAGACAGGGGGTCCCTTGGGGCCTGGCAGTATGGCGCTCTCGTGCTGCACACTCCACTTGTGAAAACGCCTCCAATGGGACCGGGACAGCTGTGGCCAACCTATACTGCTTCATGGGCTATAACAAGCCTTATGACACACACACACACACACACATATACACACCTATTACTCCAATCCTGGCAACTCTGTCTGGCTGTCTATCTTTGTTTTGTCTGTCTGTCAGGAGAGATCTCTCTGTCTCTCTCCCTCTTTGACACTCAGAAAAATTTGCCCTATTTCACTCCCTTTCTCATGCAGTCTCTACCGCAAGTGAAGCTTTTTTTTCCCTATTTTTCATTCATACAACCCACTCTTTCTGCCTCCCACACAACAACTTGATGTCCTGGTCAAAATGACTGCCAAGGGGGGAGCCGTCTGCATGTATGAAAGGAGTTACATTTTAATTGTAAGGAAAAGGTCACATTGTTTTGTTTTAATGAAAAAAAAACGCCAACAAATCTATCTCCCAAGTTATATTCACACAAATGCAATGACAGACAGTCTTTCTTTTTAATTTCATTTATTTAACAGTCACCAGATGATGAGATACATTCTCTTAAAAAAGAAATAGACAACAAAACTGTTATTATTATTTTGAGATTTTAAAAACTATTATACAATATTCTTAATATATAGATTTTGTACAAAATAAAAGTCAGTAAAAGGGGCAAAGGGAGAGTGACATCTTAGAAAACAGAGAAAAAAAGAGGAGGGGGATAGGAGTTGACTCAAACAACTACCACATTTAGGAGTGACAAAGACCAATCTCTTTCATAAATAAATATAGGAAAATTAGACATCATATATATCTCTCTTTCCAATAGCAAGGCATTACTAAATGCCTGTAGCATAGGTTATAACATAACTGCTTTGTGAGGCCCATTTGCTTAGAAAATTCCACGTATTTTCCTCATGAAGATTAACTGGAACCAGCGCAGCTAAAGGCCCTGAAATAAAGGTGTTTACCTTAATAATGGGTCTGATAGTCTGTGCCGTGCTTGACCTTTGGCTGTAATAGTAACCCCAACCCGACCCTCAACCCCCCCACCACTTTTCTTTTGTGTGCCATGCTTGGTACAGTCCAAGCACAGAGTCTCCTTGAGAAAAACTTAAGAATAGGGGTGTCCTCTTTTTTTCTCTCCCAAGGCCAGTGAGAAACAAGCTTCAAACTTCCCTACTCACAAACACAGAGACAGTTGAGCAGAGCACATGTGGGAGGGGGTGCACGGTATTGGAGCGTAGGAAGGTCATACTGAACAACCAACATCATTTCACCATTGAATTTCCATCCATACAATATGGATATTTCAGCACGGTCCTGGTTGGTCCTTAGAATTTCAACAATACAACAACAACTACAAGACAACAGAATAAACACACAAAAAGTGGATGTGGGTGGCTGTGGGGCATTACAACCCTGTTAGACATAGACTCATGCCACTCAGATTGGCTGATTGTTTTCTCATTAAGCCTCTCCCTTTGCACCTGTTTAGAGTATTTGAAGCTCAGGGTATAAGCACTGAAAACATGGGAACAAGGGAACACAAATTACAGATAATGGAGATGATTTACAATACGAATACACTACCTGTTTTCAGACACACACACCCAAAGAGCATGGGAACTGAGGCAGATGATTGATCCCACTGTAACAATAGACTTTTGTTCTTTCCTTGTCTCCATCTTTTCCTTTGTGTACCCTCTGTGAGCAGGCAAGCGGACAGTGACATTGGCCCTTCTCAGAGCAAGACAGCAGGCAGAGTGACTTGGCGTTAATCACAGTTTTGTCTCGCTTTCTTGGCACATTAAGTTGCAGAGGCGAGCGACAGCCCGGACGGCCGGGGTGAGAGATGGGAGGACAACGCGTTAGATTCTCAATAACGACGCATCGCTGCCGCATCACTTTGGAGATTAAAAGCAAGATGCTGAATTTCAATCAAGCCACATTAATGGCTCGGTGTGAGGAATGGTCACTTTGTCTCCACGGGCAGGCAAAGAGAGCACAAGAGACTTTGAGAAGGAGAGAGAGAGAGAGAGAAACTGGCACAAGAAGCCCAGGTGAGACAAGGTGAAACAGCATTTTAATTCACTAAATTGCTTGCAAGCCAGTAATGATAGAATCCATTTAAGGATGTAGCGACAATATTCTCTAACCAATGGCATCAGGGCATTAAGAAAATGTTACACCCAAGAGAAAAGTCAAAGCACCAAGGACTAAATGCATGAAGCTACAATAATAATACCACTACCAAGGTAAGAAAATAATAAATTAGATCCGTTAAGCATGTGAATGTCACATTACTGGACTGTTTTCAAATCAAGGATATCTTTTTTAAAAAATTGTATAAGCACATTCAAATTAGTGTTCAATCTTGATTAATTAAAAAAGTATTTTATTATTTCATGT
>JAUZTA010000030.1:7550808-7564331 GCA_034780835.1 Ctenochaetus striatus | reverse complement strand
CCCACTCTATTCTTATTCAGCAAACACACTAAAAACTTGAGGGATATCAGCAATACATTGAGTTTTATTATGAGAACCACAAGTCAAAGGAATACTGGTGTCAACAAAGTGTGGCTGGAGGGTAACTGGGCAGAAACAGTAACTTTTCTTCTGTTTTATTGAAATGTGGGTACTCTTTACAGCTGACATGCACTAGCATTATGTATAGAAGCCTCAACAGAAGAAGACCCCTTTCTGTCCCAATCATCCTTTTAAACTTCATGACTCTTTGAGTAAAAAGAGATGTGTTTTAATCACCAAGTATTGGTGTAACACTCAGGACAGTTCTCTTTCCTATCAAATCTCAATGAAATCAAACTCGCACAGTCTCAGAGAAGCAAACACACTGCATTCTTTCCCCGCAGCTGTGAACAGTTTTGCCAAAAAATCAGCGGGCGCTTACCAAACAGTGCCACGCCTTCCATATGAGCCAATCACCATGAGTCAGACAGGTTTCAAAATAAATCAGACAGCAAAACAGAACCACTGAAAGTCACTTCCGCCCTCGGTCAGCCCCCTCCTCCCACAAAAATGGTTCACCCCACCCAAGAACAGAGTGTTCCTCCATGGGTGGTTTGAGGAGGCACAAGTGTGTTGTGTGTTTCGTGCAAATGTGTGTGTGTGCATGAGCCAGAGGGAATAGTGGAAACCATCACCCTAAATAGTGCAATGGAAAAAGAATGACAATGTCTCCACGCTTCATTATGTTTCCTCAGTTTAGGGGAAAAAAATGAACCAAAAGGGGTATTTAATAGAGAGTTGTCACCAAACAGTTGTTAAAAAAAAAAAAAAAGGGAGTAAATAAATAAAAAAATTAAAACTGCAGGGCCATGGGGTAATAGGTTTGGTAAGAAATGCTTCAACAGCTGAAGTTTAGTTCGGCTGAGAAGAACATCCAAATTAGTTCAACCCTGTCGAATCGGTAACTTGACGGTCTCATCAGCTTGTATTCTGCTCCAAAAGACCCGGTAGCTGAGAGGAGTTGAGTTAGGGGGGGAAAATCCAGCATTGTTATCCTATTATCTCTGAGATAATGTGAGATATGAGATTTCTTTTAGATAAGAGGAGGCACGCTGCTTAAGGCAAGGTCTGGATCACTGGCAGGAGACTGCTAAAGCTCAAAATCCTGACGGCGTAGCTCCCCGAAGAAAGATTCCTCACCTCAGTTGGCCCTTGTGCTGAAAACCACTAAGACAGAAAATATGTATAGAATGTCTAATAGATGGATGGAGTGACAAAGAAAGGCGGAGAGATTAAAGAGGAGATAACATGGGTGTCTGCTAGATAGAGTGATGAAACAGAGCGAAGTAATATCAAAGGCAAAATTATATTGTTTTTCATATTACTGTCTCCTGATTTCTGTCTCCCATATTTGAATGCATGCCCATGCTTTGGTAATTTGCATCTACATTAATCATTTTCAGTGAGAAATGAACTGCCACGGCTGCCTGAAGGCTGCAGGAGGAGAGGCAGCGAAAACGGGCTTCTTGGCATCACATACCCGACTCAACCTGAATATACTGCCTGAACCCAACCTGGCTCCGGCTGCAGGAGCCAAGGGGAGATGTAAGGTGCTCATAATCCTACACCATAAATCTGTCCAGCATGCATCATATGCTCTCATTTTCTGAGTGTGTGTGTGTGTGTGTGTGTGTGTGTGCGTGTGCGTTTGCATGTGTGTCTGTCGCACTCACAAATTACTCTGCTCCCCTGAGCCAAGACGGAGGATAAAATATGAATCAGCTGAAGTCTAGGATAGTTTCCAGTCTCTGCAGACTCCCCAAACATCATCAAGCGACACGAGTATGCATTACCGCACACTCACGCACACACAACGGACACACACAAGCAACCCAACACACTCAGAAAGTTTCAAGTGTCTCCACTTCATGGTAAGCTTCTGTCAAACACTCTCTGCTGCACATTTGACATTCATATCCCTCATATTTGACAAGTGCTGCAGCTGCTTGAGCCCGTGCATAGTGACAGGATTACAAGAGTCTGACTGTCTCTTTACCTATAAATCAATTAGATAAAGTGATATGATCCAGCACTGTTATAAATACAACTGCCTGTGGAGACAGGGGCTCTGAGCCTCAACAGAAGATTAGACTACATAGACAGACATTTTTCTGTCCCTCCTCTTCATTTTTTCACATGCAGTTCATCTTTCCTCTTCGCTGCTCTGCCTTCACCGTCACATTTTTCTTTTTTTTTTTCCACCCGTTTCTGCTCTGTCTGATTTCTATCAATAAGAGAAGCCCCATGACCTTTTGCCCTGCTGGCCCCGCACAGACCTCTACCTAAAAACACTTTATAAATAACAACCTAGTCGCTTTGGATTAAAGTGTCTGAGTGACTGCCTGGCACCCTTGGCGACCTGCTGCGCAATCCCCTGGCATCTGACTGCCTGGAGAGCTGGAAAAAGCTGGAAAAAGCCTACGCTGTAAACACATAGAGGGTAAACTATGTTGGACATTAAAGTAGGCAGAAACAGACCAGTTCTAAAAAGTAGTAGCAACTGTATACATCTTTTAGTGAATGGAAAAATTGAATCGAATATTAACTTATAACCTTTTAATTCATATTAAAATATATTTAATGAACCAAACATGTATTACTGATTTTTTTTGTCTATTATTACCCATGCTGACATAAAATACAGCAAACTCTACCAGGATAACAATGGCATTATCCAACCCCCTTAAATTAAATGAACATCTGGGCAGCTACATGGCAGTGCCAAAACCAAGCTCCTTTTAAACTCCACCATTAGAGGTATTATGAAGTCAAGAGCAGGACGAGGCACCATTCTCTGCAGTGACATGCTGTCAGACCAATCAGTGGGCCCAAACACACACGCCTATAGAAGCAGACAGCCCCTCCCCCTGCTCTAGCCTCCAAAAGACACACACAACACCATACCAACCCTGACGCTTTGTTGCAATTGACATGTGCTTCTCCCACGCACAAATGCAGCATCCACCCGTGGACGCTTGCACTCAGATATAATTAGCTATAAAGACATAAAACACACAGCCATAGACACAGTGCTTCAAAACCAGCCTCTAACTTTAGTACGGCATCCTGCAAAATTTCTATGTCGGAAAAGCTTAGTTACAGAGCACGTGTAATCAGTTCACAAGGACATGATTCGACGTAACCTCCCTTTAGTAAGGAGGTGATTAGGAAGCCATGACCTCAGAATACTGCAGCTTTCCTAGAAATCAGAAGCCATTAGGTATTTATAGGCTTAATGGTACTGTCTCTGTGTACTGCTGGCTGTCTAGTAGCCATAATCAAGCCAGCATCACATCCCTTCCAATACCAGTCATGGCAGCATAATCTACAACGCACAATCTGCTTTTGAGGATCATTTTCCTAGAATCGTCACATATACTCGGAGTTCGATGAACTGTCTCGAGAGCCCTTTGTCTATAGTTGGTTGTTCACAGCCCACTACCACCACAACCACCTCGACCATTCTAACCCAGCCCCCCGTCCACCCGCCCGCCTCCTACGCAAACTGGCATGTTACACCACTTAATTTCATTTTATTTCATCAGCAGCTCACCATCAATTCTTTTATCTTTTTTTTTTTTTTGCCTTTCCCCCATCACAACAGAAAAAAAGGAGACTGTTTTGCATCAAATGCTTTGCTTGTACGCAATGCTGTTAATTGAGATGAAAATGTAGTGGATGAAACAAGTAGTGCTATCCAACTCGCAAATGCTGCTGTCAAATATAATTGCCTGATATGATTGTAAAATTACATGTATCACCTGTTTTGTGTGCAAGTGAGGGGGGGGGCGTCATGGACTGAATCTGGCCATGTGACTTCATATGAACCTTATCAAACTTGGTCTTACGAGCTGACTTTGCATGCAATCTTATTGTTAATCTTTACAATAACAGGAAATAATTTCGATGCACACACTGTTTTTACTCCATAAATAGGCCTAATGAAATCATTTGCATGTTAAGTTCATGCCATGCAGCGCAAAAACTGACGTTCTGAGATATGCAAAGATTAAGATTTATGGCCCGTCTGTCACACTTCCAACAAAAAAATATGCAATATAACATCATTATGTATTCAAAGTTCTACGAAATCAAATGAGATTCTGACTTGACGAGCCAAGTTCACCTAAAAACTCACTTACATCAAGAACCTGGGTGGACAGTTACACCAGAAATAAGGGTTTCACTGTATTTAATACATCTTGTTGAGTGATATATTTTCATCTGCTGTAAAGTTCCTGTAAGTTACACTTGACTTCTAAATGTATATTTACATTGCCATACTGTGTCAGACCAAAACCAGGTCAGCCCTGTTACTGACATTATGGCTGCCTGCTTTAAACGAATTATCTAACGCCCCGTCATTACCTAGAATGGGCCCCATGTCTCGCCTGTGGCCTGAAATAGCCCAAGTCTTCAGACTGCCACTGTCAACCCCCCTAATTTGCAGTTTCATAAATAGCAGACTGGGACTTTAGTGCTAAAGATAAAGAGGCCCTGTGGTTGAAGGCTCTTGATGCAAGTGCAAGGGTAATGAAACAAAGTCTACCTGGAGACACACCTAAGCAAGGTTCAATTTAATGGGACAGGCTTTAGGAGTCAGTCAGGTGCTTGTGATTAAGGCTGAGGTCAACAGAGGAGACTCAGCTCCGAGTGGTGACAGAGTTTATGTTGTGCAACAGAAACCTAACAAGTTTTGACAACAGACAAATTCCTCAGACTGATAAAGAGAAACATATATGCTGTTGCAAATATGGCATCATTTTGATCTCTGACTTAAGCTGACCTAGATAGAAGTAGTAGATAATAGAGGGGATCATGTGTCACTGCCAGTTCTTTTCCGAAGTGTTTAATGGGGTAAAATAAGGAATAAGTATTAAAGGTATACTGAGCGATCAGTTGTTCTGGAATATAGGTACAGCTGTCTAGTGTCAAGTCATCTCTAAACACTGTTTAATGGTTTGCTTTAGTAAAAGCAGAAATCCCACACACTCAGATAATGTAAGACATGATAAACAGATGAGCAACATTCTGATTAATGACAGTGTATCCATAAGAATTATCATTCTGTACAGTCTTTATATTCTCACGCACTGTCATGCTGATGCAAACATCATCTACAGCTCAAGTTCTCAAGCTCGGCAAAGGTGCACCATCAGGGCAGGCACTGCTAATCTCCCCGTCCCCTCTCCCTGTCCTCAGATGGCCATAATGAATAGAAACAAGATGAGGCTGGGAGCAGAGGCTGATGATATGGGCAGATGTCCAGGAGGTTACTCTAGGCTCTCAGCCAGATGGGCAGCAGTGGTGGACTGTGGTCAGTTGTGAACACCCCTTTGAATATTTACATTGTGGACAGCTGACCTGTGATCTCCTACAAGTGTCCCTCCGCTGATTCCCAGATATGCAGTTAAACTGATAAATATGAGCACATGTGTATTGTCTATCTGCACGAAAATGCATTGAATCGTTTGTCATATTTGATGCTCCACATTATATGGCAATAGATCATTAACCATTGAGGTCCTGGTGAAAGGATTTCACGCACTGCTACGGGCGCTGCTGCACACCGTGAGCTGCTCTCTGCAGCTGGGATGAGCACAGCCTTGTTACACACACAGCAAGTGACTCCACTCCAGTCTATTACATTCTGCCATCACTGATCTATTAGAATGACTGACGACAGTAATGAACTAAGACAAGATAACGCATGGCACCATTCATGCGTAACCGACAAGGAATCCCACGGTGACATGTGTATAGCACGAGGGGTGGAAAAATCAGAATGGCTTAGTGAATAAGAATAATACTCTATTACTAATATTATTATCACTTGACACTCTGTGATTAACACGTCAAAAAGCTGGTCCGTGTGTTTTATTTCTTACCTTCCAGCCAGCTGAGCTATTACTGTCGCCCTTATCCTTGAAATAGGGCACATAACGGACCATCCAGTCGTATATCTGTGACAGCGTGAGTCTCTTTTCTGGGGTGCTCTCAATGGCGCGGGTAATGAGATCCGCGTAGGACTGGTTCCCCCATGCGTTCCGCCGCGAGGATTTGGCTTTGCGCAGCGGTCCGGTCACATCGAGCGCCGCGCCAGCCAGGCATGGGTGCGTCGCGCCTGTGGGTGCCGGGGCGCCGGCTGGATGCTTCAGCTCTCCCGGTGTTCCGCCCACGAGCCCCGCTCTGCAAGCCGGGACGTCCTCTGGTTCCACCTTGATGTTGGCCAGTGGAAGACCCCCGCTGACCTCGTGTCCACCGGGGAAATCCTCCGGGCACGGCAGCGGCCAGGTACACGAACGAGGCCGACTTTGCGGCTCGAAATCCGAATCAACCTGATGAGCGTCTAATTCGTCGTCCTCCATCATCAACATTTACCCTTCAGTTGAGAATGGAATAAATCAAACGAAGAGCAAAAGGAGGGAAATACCTCCACAAACCCAGAACCCCACTGTCCTCAGTGAAATTCACGTGAAATTTCACGTTGAAATTCGCCTCGTAACACTGCTATTAAGCTTAGAGTCTGAATCAATAAGAGGCAATTCAGCGGAGTAGAAGGATCATGATGGATACAAGCAAAATCACAGCCTCGCGTGTAGAGATAAGAGAAGTAATAAAAGTAATAATAATTTTTCGTCCATTTTACCTGGAGCAAAATATCAAACACTGATTAAAATGCTTCTTATTCAGCAGTCCTCATCACCTCAAGACATTCGGAGCCAGTCATGGGGGCTTTTCAATCCAGTTGCAGCAACAGATGATATTTCAGATAAGGAGCATATTTGCAAAGCAGTCGTCGATAAATCCTCCAGAAGACAACAGGAAGAATAGGGAAAGAAGGGGGGAAAAAAATCAGGGCTGTGTAGAGAGCATCCACTGAGGCGATAATGCGTGATTACCGTGAATTATTAAATCTTCCAGTCTGCACGGATTAAGCTGGCAGCGGCACATTCAAGTCCATTCAGCCTGAACAGCACCCAACTGTCTGCAATTATAATGAAGAGGCGTGCGCATGTGACGAATCGATAAATTCCCAGTCTGAAAAATACATAAAGAAAAAAAAAATAGTCCAGCAGTCAAATTTCGTATCCACTTGTCAGGTTGATAAAACTGCCTTTTTATCACTCCTCCTCTTGCTCCGCTCTATCCCCTCTTGCCTTTTCTCACTCTCTCAGATCCCACACATGTTCTCATTTGCTTACAACTCGTTCCGTCGATGTGAACCGAGGATGACGCGCCGGCGCTGTAGTGGAGATGCTGCCAATTGGAGTGCGCTCACGAAATCAATACTCTCCGAACGTGATTACAGCGAAATCCCGAGCTATCTCTCCCTGTCTAACTCCCTCTCTCTCTCTCTCTCTCGCTCTCTCTCTTTCTCCCCCTGCACCATCTCCAATATGAACGAAGGGAGCAAAACCCCCCAAATTCTTAATCAAAACTCTGGATGATGATCTCTTTTGCGGAGGGTCACACGGCCCTTTGTGTGCCAATCCCGGTGTCCAGTCACGAAAAAAAAAAGAAATCAAAAAACAAGACAATGTGAAAACTACACAAAGGGGGAAATTCCTGCACAATCACGACAAGGGTTTTTGTCTTTTAAAAATGAAGTGTCTGATCCGGCTTTGTGCGCAACAAATTGCCGCGTGCAACGTGTGCAGAGTCCCAATGCCTTCCAGGGAGAACTGTCAGCGCAGGTTTCACCTCTGCTGATTATTTGCAGGCTATACCTCAGTGAGTGTAATTTTCTATGCCGATTAGACAGATTTAGCGCAGATTAAGAGAGATTAGGTAACACTATATTTTAATCCGAGAGAAGTAAGGTGAAACGGGGCTTTTCAGGGGCCAGGATGAAAAATGAAAAAAAAAAAAAAAATCATCTCTGCTCCACACTTCAACCATAGTGAGGAGACATAAAACACTCTCGTATTATCATCTCAAATCGCTTTTGGCAAGACTTAACGCCAAAGGCACGCTGCTTTGGCAGACACAGTCCCGGTCAGACCCGTGTGCGTAATTCTGCTGCTCTGACCGAGGGGGGGATTCCGTTCCCCCATCCCTTTAACCCCCCTCCAATCTGACAGCTGGGCGGGCACACAGTCACAGGTGCTTGAATCCCATTGGCTATTAATTTGAGTCATAAACGCTATTGGTTTATTATTATTATTATTATTATTATTATTATTATTATTATTATTATTATTATTATTATTATTATTATTAATGGGGAAACATGCCTGGAATTCAAGATCCACACTGTCGCCTGGGTCCATGTTCATCTTTTTCTGTGCATAAAAAATATTCACGAAGCTCACGAGCAAGTTATAGCAACAGTTTGCCACACATTTTTATGCGCATTCACATCTGTTATGTTGATGGTTGCTGTGGGGACAATATTACTTATTCATGGACTTTAACAGGCAGTTCTACATCTAGGATACATATTCAGTCACACTCAGGAACATGCAGTTACAGGTCCTGATAATATCTAAAAGTTAGGCCGCCGCTCTATGCAACCATTTTCAACCACCCATGAGTAATCGGTATGACCCATTTAGATATAAATGCATTGCGGTGAAAATAATTAACTGCTGAAAAATTTATTGTACGTCAACAAGGGACCCAAAACTTTTAATGTAGCTCTAGTTAAAATAAAAAATAAAAAAAAAAACATATTTTGCAATGACACATGCGCAGTTCGTTTCCGACATTATAACGAGCACCTGTGCTGGACAGGTTTGCCGAAATTGTCTGAGCACCTCGCCCTCTTAATGCAAAGACTGCACAGACGGAAGCTGCACTTATAAGTTGCACAACGTGGCCACACTGTGTGCACTCAGACGTGACTAATGTTGAGAAATTTGTGTCAAAAATAGCACCCCTTGATATGCAGGAGGATGTGTCATAGTGTGTCATGGAATGATTTAATGCTGAGCTGTAGTAGGATCAGATGATTAAAATGCCATGTTGCTAATAGATTGTTTGTGTCTAAAACCCACATAGCACCTATAGTTTAATTAATAGACAATCACTTCTTGTGTTTCGTTATCATTTGACTGAAATGTGTGTGGAGTGTAAAACTCAGACTAGTGCTTGAGAGGCAAAGCTTTCATATCAGAATCGAGACTGAACAATGTGTCTTGATTACACATTAAGTGAAAAAAAAGTAACCATCAACATCGAGAAGACAAATGAGGCTCATAGCAGGATTGAATCTCTAGAGAAACAAGACTCGGAGGAAGACGAGAAAGGTGGGAGGCCCAGGCAGTAGTTAAAAAATTGTGTGTTTGGTCCCTTCCAGGCTGACTGCTACGCTGTCCCCATACCAGACATTCCAGAGGCAGCATGGCTGGCTTCAGGCTCTGGAGTGGCTGATCCTGGAACAGCATGTTCTTCACAGCAGTAATCACCTCAGCTAGCCACAAGCAAGGCAGAGCACCACATCAACAACAAGGCAGAGCTTTGTGCCTGTCAATTTGCAGCCTGAAAAAAGGGCTCCGGAATTTCATTCACATAAGGGACACATTTTTTTTCCACCCACTTCTGCAAGGCCCACCCTCATTTTCTTGGCCCCGCCACTTTAGATATCCCTCGCAACCTCATGATGTTGTGCAACTTATCCCTGCGCCCCATTGCCCAGTGGGATTAGGACGAGAGGAAGCTGGAGAAGCCACAAGAACACCCTTGGGAGTTCGATGCCTGTCTGGGAAAACACCTCCCCTGGTTTTCCTCCCCTCTCCGAAAAAACAACCCACACTCTCTAACAAGCATATGGGCTCCGAATGACACATGAAGGAGAGGGCTCAAATCCAAGTATCGGGTACGTTCCTGAGTAGGCGAAGCTGGATTTCACCCTTTTGTGGCAATGGCCCAAAGTAGGCTGACTTAAGACTTCCTGCCCTGAGCAAGAGCCAGCTTTCAGTGGCATCCTGGCATCTGCGCTGCCAGCTATGAACATTATGTTCAGAGGCAGCAAAAACAATTGGTGCCAAGACTTTTAATTAAGACTGTGTTGTGGAATGGAAAGTGAAGGCATGTGCAGGTAATGGCTTCTATCCCCATTTCAGAGCTCTAACAAAATATGATTAACTAACACTATCTGCCTTAGCCAATTAATTATATTTAACAGTTGACGACCCAGTACAACCAAATGGCCCAAAGAGGAATATCAGCGGGCTCTGCTCTTATAGCTATAAGTGCAGAAAGCACATCTGTTTGATAATAAATTGATGATGTCAGTGATATGACAGACAAAAGAGATAAGGGAACAGTGTTGCAATGTTGTTGAACTGAAATTACGTACTTCCAGTTAAGTTATAGTATGTATAAAGCAGTGTACAAACTAGTGCAATAAGATTGATCTGTTTTTATTACTTTCATACATGTAAGACTATATGACCAATCAGTGAAATGAAAACTTAAAAAGTAGACTGACTGATAGTAACAGCTACATCAATGGACAGTACAGACTTTGAAATAAAAAATCTAGGCAATCTATGCATTAAAATACAACTTATTTTAAAATCTAAAAACATAGACTGTTCTGCGTTGGTTACGGAAAGACAAGCAAAAATCGAAATAAAATATTTGCAGCCTGTCCGACACAACGCTCAACAAATTTCACAAACTGTAACTCTAACCCCTGATGAAAACATATTCATAGATTTATCAGAAGTTCGCATGAATGTGTTGGAAGGAGTGCCACTCTGGTCTCAATTTCTTGAAATAAACCATGCAGAATATCATATTGCTACTGGCAACGAGTTAAATCCCTCACTTGTGCAAGTCAGTGGTTGGCTACATGCACAATAACCGAGCAGGCCCGATGCCAAGACACTGATTAGCCTAGCTATGCCTCTGTTCTCCAGGCAATGCGGAGTGGAGGTGCAGTGGGAGTCCAGCTCATCACCAAAGAGCACTGTGCTAAACACAAGTTTAAGTGGAAGAAAGCCAGCATACTGTAGTGGATCCATGCTGGACACATAAAGCCTTGGGCAATGAGGCATCTGCCTGTTTAATACATAATTCACTCCGAGCTGAAACATCATGCTTTAGTTGAGGGCCAGTAGCCTGTGTTGGGTTGTTGGAACATAAAACTGTCTCCATCAGATAATCATGTCTCACTGACAGGCATCTTCTGTATGAAGTAGCTAACTATAAAATTGGGTCCAATTGGAGCCGACCGGGTTTGTCTTCAAAATCGAATAAAATAGAATCCCTTATCAATATAATGCACAGCGTATTTAAAAGTTCAAAGGGTGGTTTTCAAGGTGGACCAACAGTACGTGGGAGCAATGTCATCTCACCTTTCCACCTCAGCGAGCTCGTCCCCTTCAGCCTTGACATGCAGGTAGGTCAACATGTAGAGACAGCCATCTGCCCTCGAGCTCTCCCTTCAGACATGCACACGGTCACTTTACATCGCAGCCCCTGCAAATGCATCTTACTGTAGAGGTATTATTAGAAGCACTCATGTCTTATGGTCCACATTATTATCATAGCTGACAGGATGTGCATTAGTTACTTCAGTCTCCGCAGCAGATTGGCCATAATGTTGACACACTAGTATACAGGCCATTTTGAGATTCAGCATGCAGAGTGAAGAACCTGAGGCAGCTGTAGTGCTTTCATGTGTAATAGTCCCAGCTCAAGTTCCCATGAAAGGGGCACTAATGGGTTAACAGTAGAAATGAGAGAGGAAGAGAGGGAAAATCAATGCTTTTGTTGAGGGGAAGAAAGAAAGGCTTTCACAGGTCTATGTATCATTAAGCAATTGAGAAAGCTAATTAGAGTGGGGGGAAAAGATGTGCAGATCTCACAGCTAATTATTTCCATGGCAACCACAGCTCCTGTAGATGATCTGAGGTAGCGTTCAGCTGGCATGGCTGCCAGTTACACAAAGAGCAAGAGAGACCCCTAGTGGAGTAAAATGAGCATGCTCATAAGTGGCAATAGAATTACACTACTAAAAAAAATATTTCTTTAAACACAGAGCACAAATCATATAATTTCATCAGAAAGCAAACTGGTCTTTTTGCAAATACATCACACTCAAGGAGAAATCTCTGTGTTCTGTGTTCTTGTTAAGAGATGTACTTGACCTTTTTAATTTAAGAAAATAAACTCATCTGATCTGAAAGTTAAGTGATTTGCAGAAATTCAATTCAAGATGTCACTAGAACCATACCATGTACATTGGGATCACTCTTACTCTCAATTCAGACACTGGCTCTTAACTCTTATATGTATTTCAAAACACACCAATACTTTTTTTCTCTTATAACATAGCAAACTCCATTGTGCAGAAGAGGATTTTTTCTACAGGAGCAGCCTAATGCTTTTGAAAAAGGCAGTTATTTTCCAGTTTACATAACAAGTGATGACAAGTCTCTCTGTCAAAGTCAAAGTTGCATTGTGTTTATTGGGGTTGAATGTAAACATCATAAAAAAGTATAAAACAGGTGTAATTTGTCCATGGTAGTCAGAGATGACCTGATTCTCAAAAGCCACCTTTCAGTGCATTACAGTGCTCTTGGAAGCTGTGCTGTACCTCTACAGCGGTAAATACTTTTGAAATAGATTGAGTTGCTTACTCTTTTCACTATTAAAGAAACAGAGACATTTGTCTTTGATCAATCAATGTTACTGGCTCAAACTTTTAGTATCAGATCATTGTAATAACTACTTCACCAGAGGAGGAAGTCCAGAAACTTAACAGGGCAGATTTGAGTGGTTATATTGGTATTGGGCGTGCAAGAAACCATTCTAACGCGTAAAATGAGCTTAACTGAATTGCTTGGTGGATGCACAGCTTAACTTATGTCATTCAATGTCTTTGTTTACTGGGGTCAATCTTCTCCAGGTGAACCAGGGGTTTAAGTTGCTCAGCAAAGCTCCGCATGTCCTCTGACACAGTGTCCTGGCCGGCAGGAGCCAACACACTCAGCTCGACCAGGTATGAAAGTGATAAACGCTCTGTGTTTTCCGTGTTTCCTGGTACCAGGATACGTGACAGCTTGCTCACCACAATTTTCATGGCACCCTTGCGGAATATATGTCCATTGGCCACAAACTCATGGTCCATGCGAAAGCCCATTTCATTAAGGAACTCCGGCAGGCTGTGAGAGGCAGCCACGTCAACACAATTGCGCACCAACGCATGGCGGCTCTTGTCTCCCACTTCAGGTTGGCCTAAGTAGCGCAGGTGCCATGGAGATGTGGGATGGGAGAGGGAGCGCCGGGCACGCAGAATGAAAGGGTTTCCTTGTTGGCCTTTAAGAAGATAAACCAGTTCGTGATCTGTAAAGGTCTCAGGTTCCATGTTGTCACACAAACCTCGAAGGCGATGCAAGAGGCTTTCCAGAGCCTGGTCTAACACACTGCCTGAATAAATTTAGGGAAGAGAAACAGATGCATAAATATAGAAACTATAAATAATGTTGTGTGTTATATATTTGTAATTT
>JAUZTA010000030.1:7478421-7488600 GCA_034780835.1 Ctenochaetus striatus | reverse complement strand
ACCTTTAACATGTAGTTGAAAACTAAAACATTCATTAGTTATATATCTATATGTCTGTTACGGATAACAAGTCTTTTGTCTTCCTTTAAGCTCTAAAAATGTCCACATATCTTTAAATTCCTCCTGGCTTTAAAATACAGTTTTTTTGCAGTTCTAGTCTGAGTTGAGTGAGCTGTGATGCAATATATTGAGGGCAGACTGTATTCATGAAGTGTATCTGGGAGACAAGAGCCACAGGTATAAAGCACTTTATCATCTGCATAGAAATGAGTCCTCGTTTCATGCACATTTACACCCACAGTTATTGATTTAAAGAGGAAATAAAAGCAGGCCAAGCACACAACCTTTACTCACCCCATTAAAAACAACGAGCTAGCCTGGATGGTGCTTATTGACTTTCACACACTACCAACTAAAAGGAACTATAGATAGGCTACAACAGCCACAGACTATCTGCTGTATAGATAGTAAAGTGGGCTAATTATGTAAACCTCCAACTTGTTGAACTTAGATAAGTGTCTAGAGAGACACCTTTTATCCTATCTCTAAATGGTTGCCACTATCTGAACGAGGCTGAGTTGATGTGTAAATATGGCTTTCTGTCTACAGTCTCTCCATCCATTAATCTCACTAAGACCACAGTGAAACAGGAGCTAGAAAAGGATTATTGATGCTTCACAAAAGGTTAGCTTAACACTGCTCAGGATAGTAATTTGAAACCAGCCATTGTGCTGTGATGAGTTACACACAGACGCAGGCAGTATCTTTTTGTCACAGGAGAGTACGATTGAGAGCGGTTGAACTTGTTCTCCTGCCTCCCGTAAAGCTGTCTGTGCTGCTCAGGGATTTGACTCTGGATTTTTGCAGCTGCAGTGACATCTCCTGCATTAGAGCGAAAAACAGGTCAGAGAGCTGCTGCCGCTGATCCTGGATCAGTTGTTCAGTGAGGAATGAATGAGCGCGAGAGCACATCAGCAAAGTGGAGAGGAGGGGGGGAGATAAAGCAAGGTCACATGACCTAATGCTAATTAGGCTGGAAAATGGCACGTTGAACAATATAACTGTGTCCGTGTTGGTTCTTCTGCCTTCTGTCACTGTATCGAATGCTAGTTAAACTTTTACAGTGAACACTCGCTTGTAATGCAATACAGTTCATGTCAGATGCTCTTCAGATACAGAGAGAGAGGGAAGGTGAAGGAGGGCGGCTGGAGGATGATGGACAGACACAAGATTATCATTCTATATGAATCTGAAATGACAAGAAGGGATGAAGGCTTGTACGAGTTTTCTATCTAAAAGCAGGTGCCTTTTAATAATTCAGAAACAGCATTTGTGCAACACGCTATATGTTTAACATGAAGTAAAAATCGACCAGCTGGAATGCTGAGAGATCAGAAACCAGATAAAAGCATAATTGTACAAGTTTTTTTTTTGTTTTAACATAACTATGCTTTTAAGAGTTGAATACATTGTTGATTAATTGATTAGTTGATAGACATAAAATCTAATAATGATGTAAAATTATTTTCAAGTTGTTGCCGCTCAAATATGAGGACTGCTGCTTTTCTTTGTCATTTACGTTCTAAAATCAAACAAGACAATTCAAGTTTGGAAGTTCATTTTTTTTTTTATACAAATATATTGGTTTGTCTTCCCTCTGTTCCAACATACATCCGCTCCTGTCTATTTGAAAAAAGGCTTATTCCTCAAATAAGCTGTTTTGAGTAAGATGACAACATATTCCGGCTCGACACACTGCTTTTCCGCACAGGCAATGCTCAGTCTCTCTGCCTCCTTCTCATTTCCAGCTTCACGCCTCTCCTGCATCTGTCAGTCATGTTTCCAGACATGCTGTATATCACCTCAGCGCTACAATCATAAAACTGTCCCCAGTCGTCTCGGAGACTGTGTTCAGTCCTGCCGCTGTGTTCACACCAGCAGTCCCCCTGTGCTCACAGCTCCGGGTCAAGCAAACTGCAGTTGCTAGCTGTAGGGCTAAGTGAGATATCTAGCTAACAGTACTTATCTGGCTGCGTCTGGCTGGTAAAATGCTCATATGTCTGTTGTGACCTTTAACATGTCCGACAGAATAAGTTAAAACAAAAACTACTTTGTACTTTAAGTTGCATTTACAACTTGCTAAAGTTACCACCAAGGTTAATTACAAAGCAAAGTAGTTGGAAGGATCATTATAGTAACACAATTCATTATCATACCAGTGTTTGTATGCTTAAATGAAGATAAAGTTAATTTATTTTTCAACAGTGATGTGACACATGTTGGCCTTGTTTTCCGTATAAAGAACCCTGATGAGAGGCAGTAGGTTTGTCAGGCTCGTCTGTCAGTTTTGATATTGCATTTGTGTAATCTGCTATTTGGCTGCAGGCAAAGAAATAATGTATCTCCGTGAGGGCAAGACAAGAGCGCCTGAATTAGGCATGCAACGCTGGGCTGATGAGGTTTTACACATAATGCTGTCAAGAGAGAAGCTAATAGATTGAATTTAATGCCACGCTTTCCTGTCATCAGTGACCCAGCAAGCATGACATTTTCATAAAAAGCGTGGTGGAGGCATGCCCAGAAAAAACAGACTGTGAAATGCTTTCTGCAAATCAACTGAGCATATCAGTATCTCACTGAAACAAGAAGGAAGTGCTTATTTTTCTGATTTATGAAAGCACTTAGAAGATCACAATCTGCAGAGAAAGCCTTTCAATAAAATTATCATGTGCACAGCAGCATGTTGAGTGCTGTCTTTCCAAGCAATCCTCTTCCAGTTCTCCTTGTTTTTGATGAACTCCTCCCACTCTCTCTGCACAGACGGAGTGCTTCTCCTTGCATAATTGACAAGGTAAAAAAAAAACTTTTGCTCTTATTATTTGGAACTCTAAAGAAACAGCCTTAAAGCAATTCTTTGCTCTTTTGTACTGGGAGGCTCAAGTTAGAGGGGGGGACAGATGGTCCCACAGGAACAGTAGCAAGAGCCAAAATCTGTGATCAGATCAGGATTCAGGAAACACACACATATCTGCAGTCTGCTTGTAGTAGCAAAGTGGCAGTCAGCCAATCTGAGAAATGTATTGTGAGGATACATGAGCAGGCCTGTAGAGTCTGCATAATTACACCAATGAAAAACACACAGCTGCAATAAAATGCCACAGAGATCGGACAAACACAGAGCACATCAGGGAGAATAATCTTTAAGTCAGTGAGAGAGTGATAAGACACCTGTCCACCTGCTTTCCATCTGATGTATTGGCGCTTCCCTGTCCTGTGCTGTGCTGTCTTGTCTTGTTTGTCACAGGAGCACTGTTCCCTCCTCACTGAGGATGAGGATGACAGTGAACTCAGCATGCTCCCTGACTAACTGCTCGACAGAGCAATCCAAGACGGCAAACGAATGACTCTTTGCACTGCCTTTGTGTAGCCACTGAGGCGTGAATATGGCATCAAGAATAACGGCAGGATAAACCTCTGAGGAGGAATGAGACTGAAAATTTCAAAAATGCTGGCTGTAATTTTTGACAGCTCAAATTTATTGTTGAATTGCGTGTTTTTTTTTCAAACAGCAAAACCCAAAGACATTGAGTTGGATGTAATATATGTCAAAAGGAAAGCATCAGATCCTCATGTTTGAGAAGCTGGAACCATTTAGGTCACCACCCAAAGCTGCATTTGATGAGATGAAGTCTTTTTAATTCTCAGTATATTATAACCATATTTGATGCAGATATTCACCACAAGTTACCACAGTTTCCTATTTTGCCTGATTTGTAATTCCACCTTGCCTAGAATGGGATAATTTTAAGTGCCCGTATTTGTAAATGGAGCTAAAAATAAGAGACAAACACTGAATTACATATTTAGCACGATTGAATGTTCACAATTTAAAATGAAGATGAATGAAAATGGGAGCAAAACTAACTCCTTGAAAAAAAATAAAATCCAACTTTCAGCGTACCGGCAATCCCACACCGCACAGCTAAAAACAAACTGACCCTGCTTTGGGTTATGCTGCACAAGAAAGCAATGTACTTTTTGTTATATAAGTTGAGCAGTATTTCAGGCAGCACCCACACACAGCCACACGGGCTCGTGTACTTTGCACGGCAGAGTTGGAGAGCAGATCACATGGAGCCTCCACAGCAGTGCTGCTGCTCGACCTCAGCTTGAAGCGGAGCTGAAATAGTCCTTCTACCCAGGGAGGGGTGGGGGCGTTTGGTTGGGGACACGATTGGATAAGGGAGGGAGCAGAGGGGAAACGTGCATCATGGGTCCCATGACTCAGTTTGTCTCCCTGAACAATCTGCACCCTGAGGGGCTGTAAAAGTCCTATCCAGTAAGTAGGCCATGTAGCAGCATGTACACAGGGGAAAAAAAAGGCCCATGGGTGCCCTGTGATGGCATCAGCCACACTTTCTTGTTTCCAGATGCCCAGAGTAGCTACACTTGGTCTTTCGTGACCCTTCATTAATGCGTGTGCCTTTTGGCTCTGACCACAGAATGAAACTGACACTTGTGCATAAAGAAATGTGCTCAGCTCTGTTGAAATTGATCTAATTGTTATAAAGGTCTGGACCTCCATCTTTGTCTTGGCTCATATCCCTTCCTTTGTTCTTTCTGCATGAGATGGCACTAAATTCCACTCTGCTCAGCATAAATCAAGCTGGGGTTGTTCCAGGCTCGCGCTGTCAATGTTTATGAGGTATTAAAATGCGTCGACTCTGTCTCATTTACTTCTAAATTACCACAGAGTAATGGGCCAGTGTTTTTGGAAAATGAGTTTTCTAGTGGCGTGCAATCTGCTGCAGTGAACGGGAGATCATAACAGCTTCTTTTTTTTTTGCCCTCTGTGAATGATAATTATGTGACTTCACATCCTTTAATATCTCTCTCTCTCTTGTTCGAAATGTGCTGAAATTTATTCTCACTTTACTGGACTGTTATTTCGCAAGAACTCCATAGAGTTTTGGCTTTATAAAAACCCAGGCTATGATTTACTCAGATGGCCAGGATCTTTTTTTCCTCTGTCTTTTTTTCAATTTTATATTTTGCCAGCAAAAACGCATCTTGCATCATTAAAATATATGTTTTGTTGCACATAAAAAGCACTTAGCATCTCCATTAGTAGCACAAGTGGTAATGTTTTTCTTGCCTCCAGCTGAACTTTCATCTAAAGACATTTGCAGTTTAAAATTGTTGGGTAGGCTTTAGCCAATTCCAAACATCACTTTAATCCATTAGTGCTCTTTTGGTCAATGTCACAGTGACACACTCCGTACGACAACAGTCTTTTCCACAATAAAAACTCTAGTACAGTGTGCACCGCTTGCTTTTAATACAGTTTTGCTAAAATTAGAGATCCCCTCCACTCAAAAATGTATTTTTCTTATGTCTGTGTCCCCAATAAAACCAGACTTTGCTTATGCTGGCTTGTTTCTGTGCAGAGGTGAACTTAGAAGCTGTTTCGACATTGATCTTGGCTACTGGTGGTTGATTTTGGTGCACAAAAGACTTCTGATCTGAGTTTTGTTCTGGCTGAGGCTCAAACATGATGAATCTACCAGTGTTTCCTTAATGCTCTTTCACCTGGTCTTGACCTAGTGCAAGCAGTAGTGGTGGGCGAGGTACAAGTCCTGTAATTGATAGATCAAGTTTACGTAGGACAGATCGCCAAAACATTTGTGGTACCTGCAAGATGAATCCTAATCACTTTGGCGATTCCCTGACTTTCACTGTAGCAAAACCAGCAAACATTTGTGGTTTTAATTGAAAGGTCTCTGCAATTTTGAATAGATTACCATTAAATCTACATGGATTAATGTCTCCCTGCTGCATGCATTGTAATAACATGAAAAATCACTAAATAGCTCCTTAAATTATTTGATTTGTTTAATTAGATTTATGGTTAATTACCTGCAAAGCTAATGCTATTCTTGTTAGCCCCAGGTATACTTTGTGTTCAATGTCACTTAGCAAATCTTAGCAATACTAACACTCTACTGTAAGAATGAAATGGTAAAAGTTAAACCTCTGTAACATCAACAAGTTTGCTAAGTCTCTGTGACAATTAGCATGCTGATGTTAGCATTTAGCTCACAGAGCCTGCATGGCTGTAGACTCTCTTATTCAGGGGAAACCTTGGACTAAATGAAGAATTTCACTGTTATGGTTAGGGTTAGAACAGACATCACACACCACTGGTTTAGTCATCTTTGTGTAGCTCACTCATTGACATCTTACATCCATTTAGCTGCCATTCCATCATCTTAAAAAGCTTATTTCCCGCACTTTGTTTCCCATGGGCGTCCATTGCGTCAAAGCGTTTTACTATGATCATACATTATTCAAAGATGCTGAATTCTCTGGTCGTGCCTTTAAATATTCAACTTAAGCACTTTTTTGTGTGCACGTCACTTCACTTCCCTTGTTCCCCTGCTGCTTTTGTTCATCAATTGCAAATACACATCTAACTGAAGCCATTGAGCGAGCGTTGCAAAAGTCTCCAGAGAGGAACCACTTACGGTAAAAAAAAAAAAACCCATCTCCGACAGTGTGACAGCACTTGTAATGAAAATGGAAAAGTGAAAACACGGTTCCTTTACGGTGGCATCCCGTCCAATAGGATCTGCTCGAACAGCTGCTCGCTGTGCTGGTGGCCAAAGTCTGTGTTCTACTCTTTTATTCATAAGTTTTTGGAAAACCTGTAAACAAGTGTAGTCATCTGTACTGATGTCATGCTATGCTCCGGGCCCGCATAAGGTCAAAATGGTGCATGATTAACTTGTTTTGTAAAACTCTAATATAATTTGCATCTTACTAAGCGTTTTCCCTCTGGCGACTTCTCAAACTATAATTAAAAATCAGAAGGTCATGTTGCCACACTTGCCAGCCCTCTATGACGAGACTTCCCTTAGAAACTGGATGTTGATTTTATGTCAGCGCTTGCTGAAGTCAGGAGTGAGTGCTGACTGTGGTATAATTTTTTAATGGCAGTAAATGATGAATGCAAACCATTAAAGTGTGTGTCTTTCTGCCTTTCTGCGTGTTTTCTCAGGTTGCATTTCACATCCAACCATACAGAGGACGAAACGACCAGAGTGTGCACGACAACATCAAGTATATCATTGACAGGTAGGCACTTTGTGGCTTCACTTCTTCATCACTGACACAACTTAAATAGAAAAAAAAACATTAAGATTTCATGCACAGTTGGAAGAACGGTAGTTACAAAACTGGACTACTTTTAGAAAGCATTTGTGATTACATAAGGCCAGTTTCATGACTTATGAATGAGTTTTGAAGCAAAAGTCATTTTTCTAACCTTCAGAATCAAGGTTGCTTTAAAAAGGAGCAACTGTAAAGTACATACAAACTCTAAAGCCCCAAAACAAAATAAAAAATACTCCAGAAATGTATCTTTTAACAATTTTAAACAAGAAATATTGTCGGGAAACTTAATATTCAGCCTCAGTAGTGACCTCCAGTACTGGTAAGGCTGTCATTAATAGAAGAAAATCATTTACCCTTAAACCTTCTCTCTTGCAACAATATTTGGTCATGATTTTGCTCTGACAAACATGTTATCTCATATTATTAGTTGGATTTGCACACATATGTTACCAGAGGAGAAACCATAATATTTTAGCTGTCCCTCTTTAATCATTAACGTACTGCTTCCCACTTTTTTCCTCATGTAGTATAGAAACATGTACTTATTAAATTGTTGTCCACTTGGGGGCAGTTCTTGGCCAATGGTTGTTGTTATGCATCCAGCTGTTATGTTTGGAGCAACCTTCTTATCGTTTTAAGTCGTGTCTGTAGTCCTGCTGACAGATGTATGTCCATTATCAACTCTGCTGTAGCTCTGTTTTTGGTCTCCACCGGCTCCTCTATGACGCTGAGCAGGTGATGTACAGTAAAACAGCTGCCTGCCATGGCAAAATCAATAACACCACAGTTAATGTTTCAGTGGAGATGCGTCCTCCCATCCATCCATTTATCCATCAGTGATCACATTGATGCTCTTTTGAATTGATTTAAAGTGTTTTCCATGTCAGAATTTACATTGTTAACCCCACTTTTTTTTCTGAAGCTTCAAACCTCATTAGTTTGTTGCACATTCCTGCAAAGAACTGCAACCTCTTGTCTTAATCAACCAATCAGTATTCAGCTTATCACTGTAGCACTGATTTCCTTTGTTATAATTGTTCTGTGTTATTGTCATTGAAGGTACGGTGACCATGGAGCTTTCTACAAGTTTACCTCAAGCACAGGCAAAAGTCTTCCTCTGTTTTACATCTATGACTCCTACCTAACTCCACCAGAGTCCTGGTCTGAGTTCTTGACTCCCACCGGCTCCCACAGCGTGCGCGGCTCAGCCTACGACTCCGTCTTCATCGCCCTGATTGTGGAGGAGCGCCACAAGCACGACATCCTGGCAGGTGGCTTTGACGGCATGTACACTTACTTTGCGTCCAACGGCTTCTCCTTCGGCTCCTCACACCAGAACTGGAAGGCCATCAAAGCTTTCTGCGACGGCAACAATCTCCTCTTCATCCCCAGCGTTGGACCCGGTTACATCGACACCAGCATCCGGCCATGGAACAACCACAACATGCGCAACAGGGTGAACGGCCGCTACTATGAGACCGCCCTGTTGGCGGCGCTGAACGTGAGGCCGGAGATCGTCACCATCACGTCTTTCAATGAGTGGCACGAGGGGACGCAGATAGAGAGGGCGGTGCCCAAGAAAACTGTGACCCGTGTGTACTTGGACTATCAGCCACATGGACCAGATCATTACCTGGAGCTGACCCGCCGCTGGGCAGAGCAGTTCAACAAGGAGAAAGAGCAGTGGCTCATGTGACCTGGAACAGCATGCTCTAGTGGACATGTGTGCACATTAAAGAGGAAGAGCAAAAGATTTTGAATGTAGAGATCGATCAGTATCAGCGTGAGTGCGTAAGGACGAGTTTTTACATTCAATTGATCAGATGTGAGAGTTTCTGAGTGCATATGTTTGTGCACACATGCTGATCTGCAGGAATCGGACCCTTGTTGCTGGTGTGACTGTGTTGGATGAGTTCTTGAGTGAAGCAGCATTAAAGGGTTATTCTTGGGAATTTGTTCTGTTTTTCCATCGACAGCTCGGACTCCTAAAATGCTCTGCAGGGCTGTTTCTGATCTCTGCTCAGTTAATGCAACTTAATGAACAAAAGCCTCAAACTCTTGCCCTAAAATATATTCATAAAGACTGTGTGTCACCAAGCAAAGGCCTCATTTTCCTCTCTGTTGAATAATGGAATTTATTACAATAGAGAGACACTTTTATTCTTATTCTTTCATCCACAACAGGCTCTCAAATACAATGAGACACTCAAGATGAGCTTTACTTTGTGCCGGTTCAGAGAGCTTGATAAGGTGGAGATGGCACAGTCTTTTATAAGAACTACATTCATAGAAGTTTATTGCAGATATCTTGCAACAATCCCACAATTTCAACATGATTCCTATGAAAATCAAATGGTATCTGCAGATAAGCTGTGCTTTTCTCCAGTGTGCTTACCAACAAATTTTAACCAAACTGTCCAGTGTCAGAGTATGTTGAAGTTATGATCAAGGCCTGCAGGTTGTAAAACAGTCAGAATTTGCCTTGTTTAATACTTACACAAGACCAGATAATCTGAATATTAGTGTAATACTTTCCATGGAAATAAGCCATCGTGGGCACAAATGACCTTCTTTTACTTCGGTAAAGTGAATCAGAGGTGAGAAGTGTTAATGCCTGGCCCTGGTGTCTTGGAGTGGCTGCATGAATACCAACGTACCACTGAGTGGGGCACTTTGCTAAATGGATTGGTGTGATTTAGGCTGGATAAAAAAAAAAAAAAAACTGCTGTCCATTAAAGTAAAAGGTACTTCCAGGAAACCATTTTTGTGAATAAAAGTATGCTCTCTGATGTGTCTTTGGGTGTGAAGGGCGCTTCTGAGTGGATTTTTTAAAAGAAATTTTATTTTAGCATTTATGGTTTGACTCTTGATTTCGCACTCCATCAAGAATCAATTATGAGTGAAATCCACAATTTAAAAACAAAGACAGAAGTAAGTCTCAAAAAGCTTTTTTATGCACAAAAAAGACTGATAAAAAACTTTAACTTTCTTTTTTTTTCACAAGGA
>JAUZTA010000030.1:7461582-7471926 GCA_034780835.1 Ctenochaetus striatus | reverse complement strand
CCCTATGTGACAGAGTCCTGAATGACTTAAAGGACCTGAATGACGTTCTAGTGAGCTTTCTTTATTCTCCTAATAACATTGTATGTTTATGATTTACAGAGTTTTAAAGTTAAACTTTTGTCCAACAGAGGAAATCTCACGACCGAAGTGACCAGAAGTGAAGCAATCTTGTTTTCCCCCTTTTTAAAGTAAATAAATATTAAGATCAACTGACTCAATTGAACAGAAGAAACATTTCAGTGACAAGGATAAGGTTTTATTAGTATTATATTGCTCTCAATTCAGAAAGTTATTTATCGTAATACTTTATATGAAACAAGCATAAGCAAACATTTTCACATTATACATTCTTTAAAAAATACAAATCCTTAACAATTCATGAGTCTTTGGGTGTCGAGACATTCCTTTGGAAGCATATAGTTTTCCCCCTCTTTTGAAAACTTACCAAATTGGAAAATTTGAGAGGGCAGAAATTCTTTACTTCATAAACACTCTGGGGTTACATCTGCGATTAAACAATGTGCTTCCAAACAAATGTCACCGTCAGTGATTTTGCTTTCTACCATTTCTGGTAAACTTCAGAAGGACGAACATGGGCCGCGACTCAAAAAATTCCATTTCTCTGCTTATTGATCAAAACATAACAGCAGCTCAAAGTTTGACTTCCATTAGTGAAGATGAACCAACAAATGTATGCACATGTCAAATTTAAATAGGTCAAAGGCTGAGATGATTCCATAAATGGAGTGAGCCAAAATGAAACATGTTTACACAAAGTTTAAAGAGGAAAAAAAAAAAAAGCTGCACAAATCTGACCAAAAAATAATTCTTAAAACAGAATCATTCATTCACTAAGTACTTTTCAAACAAATCCAGTTGATTTTTTTTTTTTAAAAACAGCATGTAAAAGGAAAGCTGTGGTGCAACATTCATGGGAACAGTGCTTGGATAGACAAACCACAAAGTCCAGATTCACACCACTCCAAAATGTTGAACAAGAAATGCAATATACTGGAGTTCAAAGAGCATGCTTAACATGTATGCAACCCAAAGGCAACCTCTGCCTCTGGAGTTCTGCATTTAAAGTTGTAGCAGAACCTCGTTCGATGGAGGAAGATATAATTTTTTTGTCTTAAGAGTCAGTATTTAAACTTTTGAATGCCACACTTAAAATTGCATAGTTGTGTTAATGACAGTATGCATGTATGAGAATACATATTGATGGTGCGAATTTGACTGCTGGCAGTAAATTTCACTGAGTGTCTTAAAAGGAAAATGGTGAGCAAACTTACCATTCTGAAATCCAATTTAGCCAAGTATAGACACATCTTATGTCTACTGCTTTGGGGAATATGTGGAATGGTTTAGAGGATAAATTGTGTGACTGGGACCTTTCGCAACATATCTGCCTTCTTGGCACCAGTAAATCTACGAAAAGCTCTGCAAAATATGGCAAAGAAAAACGACAAAAGAGCCAGACATGCTATGTGACATGCATGTCAGTGTAGTTTTAATCTTACTGCCTGGACATAAAATGTAGAAGTACATTACCTGCATCTGTTATGTAGCTGATTACATTATTAGCAATGCTGCATATCCATTAATGACTTTCCAATCAGACCACTGGAAAACAACACAGATCCTGGGGTAAACCGTATTAATTTCTGTCTCAATGCTTTTGCCTCATTCTGATCTGCTGCTGCTGGAAGTCATCGCCTGAGACTCTGTGACAATGAGTGTGTTGGCATGTCGATGGCAAGTCAGAAGCAAAGACTGTCAAGGCAAAGAGGCTCATAAAACAGTTATGTTGTAAGGCCAAGTAGCTTTACACTCTAGAATATAGGGCATAATGCCTTCGCTCTGTCATCATTGCATTGTGTCCCATGTGAAACAATACTGTTAAATTATACTCTGAGGAGGCGGCTATGTGTTATTATGGAGACTGTACAAAAGCCCAGCTGCTAATAAAACTATTCGACTAAGCACTGCAAAAAAGCTCTTCTGCATAAATGTGAATGGGGGAAGAATGCCGAGATACAATAGCTCCAAACTCTGGGTTAGTAATTCAAAAGTCTATACAAAAATACAAATTCTAGAATAATCTACAAGTTTCTCAAAGATGTTTACACTAAAATGTACTGTATTTACACTGTCCCCAGGACACCATCTTTTAATCGCTACTTTACAGCAGTTGTATACAAAAGTCCGTAGTGGTGCGGCACCTCAGCTAAGAAGCTGTCAAATTACTCACTTTACAAGTTAGTGTGCAATAAACAGGGAAGAGTGCAGCAAAACGTAGGGCTACTGCAAGAGTAGGGCATCTGGTAAGAAAAACTTGTGTCTGAGTAACAAATTAAGGGAACCAGGACCAGTTATGACTTGATGCATCCCTGAGAGGGTCACAACCCTATAAAACATGGGATGTTGACAGTAGTTCATTACTGTTTTAATGTGGACAAGTTTTGCAAACAAGCAGATCCTAGAGGATAGTTTTCTTCACTGTGCAGTCTACTATAGGTGCCTCTTTTCTCAGTCTTGCTTTTAGCAATACCCTTTACGTTCTTTAAAAAAACAAAACAAAAAAAAAACAATTCAGTAACACAAAAACAACTAAACTTAAAAATACAACAACTGATTGGAATAAATTAATAGATTTCTCTGCTATATTGAAGATATTACCAATATAATGAAAGAATCAAGCATTCAAATAAATTAAAATGTACAATTTTAAATTAGTTTAAGTTATAGGCAACTTACTGATGTATTGACTTAATTTCACTTAAAAAGACAGGCAGATCTCGTCACAGGTTCTTTTTCTCAATTTGTTAAAAACTGTCGAGAAGTAGAAAAGAATTATCACATTATCTGGACTACACTGGTCTTCCTAGGAAACAAAAAAGAGGAAACTCGTTAATTTAATTCGTCAGTCTAATGAGGGATTGTGTGGCAAATCCCTTTAAGTTATTATTGGGAGCAATGCTTGATAAAATGATAGCAAATTTCCTCCAATATACAGTGCATTCTGGTCAGTTGCATACTAGCTTGAAGCATTTGTTAGGACCTGTAGTACAGTACAAGGATATACAGACAAGTTTTGTTTTCCTGCTTGGGCATGTGACCTTCAGGTCAGCTAGGAAAATGAAACTCTTGGTCATCAGTGCTTGGACAACACTCATTTGTTTCATTAATTCAGAGTGGATATCCAGGGTTATTATATACAGTTTGGTTATAACATAGGATCTATTCCTTTTCTCTGCATTATATAGCATTAAAGTTGCTAAATCTCGATAAGTTAACTAATCCTGTTTTTTTTTTAAAAACTTAACTTATGCAATGAAACTCACCAGAAAATTTATTCATAGTTCATGTATATACGTTGTGCACTGCCTTACAGAACAGAATGCACTGCAGGTACTGTGAGTTCGATGCACAGGCTATATAGGGAGAGAGAAGAGGCGTTACTGTGGAAAACGACTCGAGATGTGGGAGGAATTGATGCCTGCAGATGAGTGGGTGCAACAGACAAACACAAGGTGCCAGACTCAGAAGGCATCTCTTCTAAGGATTGCCATCAGTGGCCATGTTGAAGTCATCAGTGACCAGCAGCAGAGCCTCAATGTTGGCTGCTGTCTCAGGGCTCTGCAGGGAGAGGAAGTCCGACACATCCATGTTGGCTAACCCGTCGGATGAGGGAGGGTTAGCGGCAGTGCTGCTCACTATCGTGGAGAAAGTCTGAGCTGTGGGGGAGGAAGTAGAAGAAGAAGAAGAGGGGGCCTGCAGCCTCACCTCACCCACCTTTGGGGAAGACTGGGGGAGGCAGCATGAGGAAGATGAGGTGGTTGGATGGTGTGGAGGCTCTGGGGGCTGTGATTGCTGCGGAGGAGGGGGCTCTGCTGGTTGTGGCTGTGCTGGGGCTGAAACAGTGGAGGAGGCACTCTGTGAACTCTTGTCTTTAACAGAGTCCCTGCAGGCACAGTGACACTGGCAGGATTCCTCCTGTTTGATGATGATGACAGGCAGGCTGAGGCCGATCTGTTGGACTGAGCTGCCTGAAAACAGAAACACTTCTTTTAGTTCACTGAAAACAAAAAGGGCAAAACAAAGTGGCTAAATGGATAGCAACATTTTAACATTTGCATTCCAGAAATCCTGCAAAGGAAGAGACTGTAGCAAGAGATGAGAATGACTAAACGCTTAGGAAAAGAAAACAGAGATTCCAAGAGTTAATGCCACTTATGCCAATAAAACTCTTGGTTGACAAAAAAATTTAATTAAAGTAAAATATTAGCTGATGTTATGACAAGCGTCTAAGTTACGTATCAAGCAATAAAAAATCTTTGGGTCTGAGAAAATTTTGATTTGCCTTATTCCCTTTTCTGACATTTTATTAACTACATGATTAACCCAAATCAAATCAAGTTTAGTGTAGGAAAAAAACAAACTTTTCAGCCCCAAAGTACTTTTGAATGTTTAAACGTCATTTTTTAACATGATTTTAATCTTCAATCATATTCTTATTGAATATTGTAATGGGATCGATTTTTAATGTGCATAATGTGCATAAATCAAGCATCAGCATCTTGGGACGGCATCCCGGTGGAGATCTTTGGACACCAATCTACTATTTAATTAATCCTAACAAAGTAAAGTGCTGTGCTGATTCTCACTCAAACACATTCATGCTTTCATTGAAACCTTTTTGGCCAATCTCCACAACATGATCAATATAATAATCCACTACTGAGTAACTTACCTGCATTTCCTCCCACTGGTATAGCTGTAGTGAAGAAAACCTTTTCCACTTTCGGAGCTCCTTGATGTGGCTATAAAGAAACATTAGAAAACATTTATTCAAGCAGGAAATAAAAAAGTTGTGGGAGTGTTGTGTTGTGTTATGTGGTTGGATTGGCCCCAAACATGTATTCAAGGGATATGATTCTGCTGAACTCATTGCTGAAAGACACATGTATCACCAATTTTTTTTCATATGTATTACTTGTCTGCGTGGAACAATGTAGTGTGCTGATCATGTCAAATTAATTTCATGCATGAAGGAATGTGTCTTTAAACTAAGGATTCATTCAAAGAAATCAAGACTAGTAGAAATCTAGTCACCACTCATCAGTGCAAACACTGTGTGTGAACATCACTCACTGCTTGTTCTGGGTTCTGCTGGCTGTTGGCAGCACTGCTGAGGATCCACTGGAGGTTCTGGTCAGACATGACCAGACCGGGCTGCAGCAGGTTCTGGGTCGGAGCTATGGTGATGGTGGCAGGCGTTGAAGTCAGACCAGGGCCAGAGTTGGGGATAGGGTTGTTGGCCAAAGGCACAGATTGAGCCACAGCTGCCAGAGCATCTGTTGTAGTGGATGCGACAACAGCAGCGGTGCCTGGTGTTGTCGTGGTCAGTGCTGGAGTCACTGGATGAGAAACTGGGATGGGTTGTGGCAGAGGAGTGGTATGGGTGGCACTATCCGGCTGCAGGAATGTGGGTGGCAGTGCCACATAGTGCTGGGGGGCAACATGGTTTGAGGCTTGGACAGAAACCTGGGCAGGCACATTAGAGATCTGCTGAGGCCCAGTTAGCTGCATGAAAGCGGGAGGCTGTGTGGAGCTAACTGTAGCAGTGACAGAGGCAGGGGAGGCCTCAGAGGAAGAGCTCTGTCCGAGCTGGGAAGTAGCCTCCATGACTGCAGTTGTGTGGGAACAGGAAGATGAGGAGGTAGGATTGAGAGAGAAAGAGATGAGAGAGGAGGCATCAGCCACTACTGGTTGGGCCGAGGTCTCTAGGCTGAACTGTTCAGCAAGGCTCTCTGAGGAATCAAAAACAAAACAAAAAAACTCCATTATCGAACAAGAACACTGATAAAATATTGGGTCGGCTCCGCTGAAGTCTACTGACCGTTGGGATGGGCATCATCTTGGCTGACACTATTTTCAGGACTCTGGAACATGAGCTCAAAGATTTTCACAGGGGTCGCATTGCAGAGGTCCATATTTTGAGCCTGTAATAAAGTAAAACAAATAAATAAATAATTAAAACAAACACGACCTCATTAATTATTTAATCAGCAAGAAATTCTCATTTTACCTAAAAAAAAATCCTATAACAGTAAAAATTAAACTTGTCTATCAAACAGCTGCCAGTTATTGACATACTTTTAACTGAAAATCCTGACAGCTAATCACCATCCTCGATCAAATGTCTGTTTGACAAAGAAAAAAAGTCAGACTTACATTTTGGATGTTCTCTCTTAGCTCGGAGTCTGTAGAGATGAGGCTCAAGTCACTGAGGCACAGCGAGTGATTTGCATCCTGTAATTAACAGATGAATAGGACCTAATTATCTTGCCACTGCAATGGGATGAAGCGTTGAGTCATGCAAATAAGATGTGTGAGTGAAGTTTGGAAATAATGCCGCATCTATAGCAAAGTCCAGGGGTGTCCCTGACAAAAATTTCCATAGTCGAATATCTGACTTATAGTTGATTACTGATTGTCGAATCAAGTGTTTTCTTTTCTTTTAAGGCCAATGACTAAAAGAAACCAGAACAGGTAAACAAGATACAGCATTTTTTTTTTTCATTGATATAATATTTTTTGCTACAAACAATTTAACTTTCATACAGAAGCTGAGTGTGGCATTGGTCACCATCTTTTTTTCATTCTGTGACCTCTAGATCACCAAATAATCATCTCATTATCACAGTAAAACAGGTTGTCATCTTGTGATAATGGGATAAATTAATGCGTTAACAAATTTATCATGGTTTATTGGAAGAAACGATGCATTTCTGTGTAAAATCAGTCATTTAGCCCCCTTATATCTGGAATGGAACTATACAGTGTACCATAACCACATTTTGTGATGATTAGACCGTGAGACTGGTAGTCAAATCAGGCTCCTGGCATTGAATATTTGACTATTCTGGTTCACCGCTAGCAAGGTCATGTAAAAGTCAAGTGTTTACTTCATTACTTTATCTTTACTTCCTGCTTTCTGGAATGCCCCCTATCTAATATTATGAACTACCATGGTATATGTGTAAGAGTGTTGTATATTTGAATGAATTAATTTAAGAAATGTCCCAAACTTCACAAATATTTCACCTTCATGAACATTCAGGTCTTAATCAGGTCAATGATTTAAAGATCATAATGTCATGTTGCTTTCCAGCTGTGCATACAGAACATGACAACTGTGCCAACATCTGGTGACAAAGTGCCCTGCACACTAGAAAGCTGCTGTGTGGTGACTCACTTCAGAGAGCGGATGGTTGAGGGTGACGCTGAAGGGCTGTCCTTTGTCGTGGCCCCGGATGTGACTCTTCAGACTGTACTGGCTGCTAAAAGTCTTCTCACAGCCATCACTTGGACAGTTGAATGGCTTTTCCCCTTCAGAACGAGTAGAAACAAAAAGGGATGAATACAGAGGAAGACTGAGGGAAGGAGTTGATCTTAACAGATAAATCTTTAAGAGTAAGCTGAGGTAAAAGTTGCCGCTTCATCGATTACTTATTAAAAAATGCCACAAAGAAATATTACTTTTTGTAAAAACTAAAACATGCAACTACATGGTATTTCATAGACCGATAAAACAAAGCCTCGCCACTGTGATAAAAAGTAATTGCCACTTATGTCCCAATAAAATAATGAACCGCTATCACCGGTCTCCAAGTTGGACGATGCTCATTAACAGTAATTTGAGTTAAATATTTCACAATTTATTGAGTGCTCCACGCTACAAACAACTGGAAAGGAACAAGCAGCTTGAACATCAACTTTAATGTTTAACTAGTTTTCATGTAACAGATGATTCTGTCAATACATCAAGCGACGGTGGTGACGTAAAACATTGAGCCTACTGCCTTGCTCTGTTTTCAGTTGAATACGTCAAAGAGGACTTGCATACTACCTCTTTATGTTGCGCTTAGATTTTGAACAGTTTCAACTCTTTTGAAATCTGGTAGTAGATTAAGACAAATTACACGAGTCAGCAAAAACAGTTACTTCAGATGGTGATTTGACTAACTGATCCTCGAAGCCAATGGGTCAAGTAGCAAAGCCAACTACAAATAAAGAAGTTATTTGTCCAATCAATACAAGTACACATGGACTGAGCCTTTGTGGGTATTACCCTTTTAGCTACATATTTACACAGACTTATGAAAGAAAGAAATAGTTAATGGAAAAATACACAAATTTTTAGGCTGCAGTGAAAATCTATTTGGTTGGGCTATTTAAATGAACTATGTGTGGGAGGCACTGCTAACAATGTAAATGCAAATGAAGCAGAGCTGCAAAATAAACACGTCCGTATTAGAGCTCTCCGAGACAAAACTGAGGTTACATAAGACAAAAATGTGTTTAATGTACCTGTGTGTGTCCGTACATGTGTTTTTAGGTGATGACTTGCAGCAAAGGCTTTGCCACAGCCATCATGGTCACACCTGAAGGCAAAGAAAAAGGAGTCAGGACAGAAAAGCTTATAACCAACTGCAGACTGATAATGATTCAAATGAGAAAAAAAAGGGATTTAATACAGCAATGCCTGGGCTCATCGAATATATGGAGCCAAACTAATGTACTGAGTATACATCAATGTCATCATTTTTTTAGTGTTTGTTTAAACAAAATGCAGCTACCCCAACACAACGAAAGACATTGATTAAAAAACATTTTATTATTACCCTAAAAATGCGATTTGTCTTGACAAGCAAACACTTAAACAGATTCAAAGAGGTGTCTGTGAGTATTTGTATCACAATTCCTTCATTTTCTGCTGATGGTGGATCAAACCTGGTAATAATGAAATTGCTTACCGGAATGGCTTCTCCCCAGTGTGTGTGCGAATGTGCTTCCTCAGGTCGCTGAGTGTGGTAAAGTACTTTGTGCATCCCTCCGATTCACAGTTGAATGTCTTGCCTGTGTGAAGTCTCTGGTGTGCTTTTAATCTGCAAAGACAATCAAGCGTCATTCATTAAACCACAATGACAGATATGGAAAAAGAAAGAAATAAAGCACAGTGTCCTTAAACGGCATGTGTTCATCCCTGATGCTCTTATTTCTGTCTATGACTAAAAGGCAGATGGAAAAGACAGCTCAGTCGGCATTAGACTACAACCAAATCTAGTAAATCAGGGAACACGAATGAACAAAGTAGACACTCTCAAAGGTGGTTGATAGTGTGAGAGAATCTGGGCAGCATGGGAGATGAGGTGTGGAAAGCAGTTGTTTTGATTAGAGAATCCACCCATTTGTGTCATTGGTTGGCTGCACTAAGTGAAAACAGCCTCTAAACTGGAGCTGATGGCAGGGCACAGCTCCCCCAAGCCTCAGACATGTTGTCATGGCAACTGGACCAAAACAGACCAAGAGGCTAAAATGTGGACTGTTTCAGATCTCAGCAAAATCTAAATGGTAAATGCTATGAACTATGATCATGCTTGGCTTCGATATTAAAATGCTAAAGCTGTAACTGGATCCCAGGTAAAAATTTAAAAGGCTAAAAAATACTGCTTTTAAACATATTATTCTGAAATTTGGCAATTTAACAAAAAAAATGTGTGGTATCAGTCCTAGAATTTTCAGACAACAGATGAACCTTATTTTGAATCAGGTACACAACATCTTAAATGACCAAACCACCTCACCAAAGAGGGCTTCATTTGATCTAAAAAAAGGCAGAAAATTACAACATAAGAAGAAAACCAAAGGTTTAAAGCAATCCAGAGGACAATGCACTTCCCTTACACAGCAACCTCTGAAGATGCATTTGAATTTTATCTTATTACTCGTTTTCTATTCATACTGTACTGAAGGACTAGTTGGGTCATACAGTTAATGACTCTTTATTATGACACAATCCAGTCTCATTACTTGTGCTACGATTTCCTAGCCTTACTTGATCTGTGATCTTCCTTTTAAGTGATGTAAAGGCTGCTTAACTAGACATTTCTAAGAGAACCTACAGTGATGATAAACAGCACTGTGGGGGGATATTAAGCTGTATGAAGGCTTACCTGTATAATGTGTTAAAAGCCTTTTCACAGCCTTGCACATCACACTCAAAAGGCTTCTCCTTGGTGTGAACACGGACATGAATCTTGAGGCTGTATGAAGTGAGGAATGCCTTTCCACAGCCCTGTTGGTTGCACACAAAAGTGTACTCGCCCCGGTGTGTCTTCTGGTGTGTCCTCAGGTTTCCTGCTGTGCTATATGTCCTTGTGCAGCCTTCGAACATGCATTGGTAGCGCTTTACCTGATAACCGAAAAACAGAGACGGAAATCAATGCCTAAATACAGCCAAATTCAACTCCACTGGAGGATGTCATCCTAAATCTA
>JAUZTA010000030.1:7356720-7367226 GCA_034780835.1 Ctenochaetus striatus | reverse complement strand
TGGTAATTGCAGGTAACGTCAGTGATTTTACATTCCACCCCTAATTGAGCGTTGGTGTATGTCAGAATTCAATCAGCCTTCCTATTCTCCCCTCAATCATTCTGTTTAAAGAGTTTTAACCAGATAATTGCAGCCTCATCCACCATAATGCGCTTTTTTTTTTTTTTTTTTTGGGCTATTGTCGTTTCATCTGTTAAGTGCTGCAACCAGTTTTTAACAGGGTTATGGTGTCACTTAGGTGCTGTGCAAACAACGTTCGCCCTTTAATGGTTAAAGTGAATGTGACATTTTGTTCTCATTTTATTATGTGCGCTTGCATTGTGATAAAATTAAATATGAGCAATTGCTGCGTCTGATTGCTGTTGTGGGAAAGCCCCACTGTTGACTTTAAAGCTATGGGCAGCTTGTGCTCCACTGGATTCATTCCCATCAGTCACTACAGTGTAAAAACAAGAGTGAGCAGTCGTGGTTTCAGGGTTTTTTTGTTTTTTTTGCCACAAGTGTTCAGTCTGATGCAGCATTGAATCAGTTATGTGCACTCTGCTTCCTAAATCCTGACAGCGCCTTTGCTCTGTGCACAGGTGGGTTTCCCCCTATAAAGCAGGGGATGTGTTTGTTTTATATGGACTCACCGCTGACCCTGCTGACCACAAATCACGTTGAAAGAGAAGTGAAGAGAGTAGAATAAACCCCCATCACCGGAGAGGAAAGTACCTTTAAAGATCCGTCAAAACCTTCGCTAATAGAGGTGATCCATCCAGGGCTTTCAAAATGTCACATCCCAGCCTCGTTCATTTGCATAACCTCTAAAGCAACACAGAGAGCGCACGGTGCATTGATTCAGCCAGTGGCTTGGGAGATGCTTCCCTTGTTGACACAGTCGTCTAAGCGTGTGTGACTGTGGCACTCCTTAATCCACTAAACTGTGTGGCGAGTAAGTACTCTGGTGCACTTTTACAACCCCATCATGAGTCATTCCCACACACTCAGGCTCCCTAATCTGCTGACTACTCTTGGGTAAATAGCATTATTTGATCTTGGATAAATCACGAATATGTCTTGTAGTATCTCACTGAAATGTTCAGCGAGTTTATGGTCTGAACTGTGTGTGACTTTGGGATCCTAACTCAGCAGCTTTGAAGTCCATTAATGGATGGTTTCCAAAAAACAGCAGAACAGCTTTAAGTGCATTAAATATTATAGCTGTTTAGAAATTATATTACACCAAGGGAAAGGGATTAAAAATGAAAGTACTTAACACATATTTTCCACTGTTTCACTTTTTCTACTGTTTACGCCAGCGGTCCAGAGGTTCACACCTGTCACTAATTAACTTGTTTGCATGTACGGTTTTAAACAAGCTGCTATATTTATTTTTTTATTAAGTAAAGCACAGTTTTTGTTGCATAGTTACAAATATTTCAAGGACATCATATTGGTCACATTTGGCTCGTTTTTTCTTTTTTTTTTTATCCCCTTTAGAGGTATTAATATACTACTGAGGTCTTAATTAGTCAGCATATTTTTTTTGCTGAGTTATTTTTTCAAAACATTTACAACAGAAGGTCTTTTTAGTAGCTTTTCTGACGTTTTAAATGAACTGCTAAACTACTGCTTTTGAGGCTGAGAACAGAACTTGCATATCATTTTTAAAGCCAATATAAAATAGAGTAAAGAATAAAATTTGAATATCTAACAAACTCAGTGTACTGATGAATATCATCTGATGTGACGGAAAGATAGATAGCACTTGTGCTGAATTAGTGTTCTCAACTATTTTTATGAATTGCATTAATGAAAAAACTGCATATCTAATGCTGCATTTAACTCATGATACATGATATTCATATTAAAAAAACAACTCATCATCAGTATAACTATAAATTTGACACAGTTTTCAAATAAATAAGCAACTTTTGTCCCCTTAGGCCCTGGTATCCTTCCACACTCATTCATTTTAATGGGGGGTGTGTGTGTTATCTCTAGAATCCACATTCCTGTATTCTGTAATCCCAGTATGTTATATGAACTTGCTGGTAATAACAGTCAGGTATTATACCTGAGCTGTATTTACAGATGTTATTTGAGAGCAGACTCAATAATAAGGCTAATATGCCGGGTCAAAGACACTGAATTTGATCTCCATAGAATTGAAACTATATCCGTACTTGTCTTGAAATCTGATTCAAATTTTATCTTTAAAAAATACAACTCGAGCTGACTACTCCGATTGTATTTCAAGAGTTTTATTGTCAGTCCTCAAAGTCATCAAAATAAAGAAAGACCAAAGAATGACATGCATGAGGGAGAGGGAGCTAGACAATAATGTTGCCTTGACAAATATGCTTGCTCTCTGGATTGCTCTCTGCGTAGCTCGCTGAAATGCATCATAAAATCAGCCTGAATAAGAAAATCCATGTTTCTAGTTTGTTGCAGCACCCAGAGGTTTTGGACAATAATGTGATCCCAGCGTGTGACAGTCGGTGTTGAAACAAGAACAACAAATACTGTTCAGACCAAAAAGTGTGTAAATAAACATCTGATCTGTTTCTGATACACAGTCATGTGAACTTTGCGTTGATTAAGCAAAATAAGCAATTAGGCCCATTTTTTGACGTGCCATACATGTAGCATAACTGGCTAATTAGCTGCAGTCAGAAAAAGAAGAGTTCATCTCAACAAGCATGCTGATAAAGTCTGCTTGTGCTATTAAACAGGAGCTTTAAGGTGGTGTGGAAAACAGTAACTAAGGGGGGGGGGGGACTGTGCTTAACAAACATTTACTCTAGTTATCTAAAAAAATAAAAAATATATAAAAAGGATAAAAGCAGCACATAAATAAAATAACTCTTATCTCTTTCCATCTTAAAACACAATGCGAAAGTTCACCACAGCCTGACAGTCAATTAGATAAAATCACCTTGAGGTAAGACTGTGACCCATTGAAAAAAAGATATGTGCATTTGGAGAAACACAACAAAAAGGTAGCACCTTCCTGCCCAGAGGAACCACAACAAAGGGAATCTCATTAAAGCAACTTTTTTCCATTGTTCCTGGTCTTTCAACACCGTCCAGATATTGTTAATGCCAGAGAAAGAGATCACTGTGTGCTGCAACTCAGAGAGGAATTTTAAAGCACTGAATTTGTTCGTTATTATCGCTTCATAATATCATTATTAAAACCTTTTCTCTCTTGAGTGCCTCAGAGCATCAATAGCTATCATTTCGCTGTACTCTCAGCTGTCGGCAACCCGCAGCAGTGAAGAAACTTTAATTCTCCTCTATTGTTGGCAGGTCAGCCGCCAACAAGATTAGAGTTTCAGGATATGTCCTTTTTTTAAAATGTATATTTTTCATGATGAACATCAAACACAATAGAGGGTTCTGTAAGATAATGGATGGGCTAAGTACAGCACAGAGGAGCCGGGGAATGATGGCAAGTGAGTTAATTTGTACAATCTGAGACAGGAGACCATCAAGGCATCATTTATCACCACCTCCATCTCCCATGTTATTAATCCCTGAAGTCACTGTTTCCACGGATAGAGATAACAACGACATGAGAGTCTGGTCAAAGGAAATTAGAAAAGACACAGTGGTGGAAAGTTCAGTAAGTAGATGTGACCCACTGGCGCCTTGTCGGTGCTGTAGAAACACTGATATCTCCGTTTCTGCTGCACAAACTGTATGACACCTGAATTCAAAGTAAAATTTCTGCATCATCACTAAAAGGTTCGATACCTTTTTACCAAGGCAAAGGACAGCTTTTTCCTGCATCAGATATCTGAATATTGATGAAACAAATAGTTAATTTGCCAAATATTTAAACACACGGCCAAGAACTTTGATGAAAAATTGATGATTTAAAGCTTCTACAAACAATATTTTATTTAAAAGTTGCCCCTGTGAGCTTTTCTTGTAAACAGACAAAAGTTATATTGCATTCAGTGTTACTCTCAAAAACAATTTGTGTGGATCCTTGAGGTTTATTCAACGTGTCAAGTGCATTTCCTTCCTCATAAAACAAAACAGGAGAGAGGCATGGAGGTAAAAGGAAATTAACAAAAGAAGACATTCTCACTTTGGAGGCTCCTTTTTGAAAGTGGCATCAGTGGATATGTAGTGTGACACAGCAGCAATGAAATTTGAACCATGTAACCCAGAACAACAAGACGAAAATTGAAACTAGTTCAATAATAAACACACCTTCATATGATAGCAATGTAACTTCTAGCCCACTGGATATGTAAATAGCTTAAATGCTAACATATTAGCCACTCATAGTTTTATTTCCAACTTTTTAAAAAAATGCATTTATGAAGCAAAAATTTTAAATAAGTTCTGGCAAAAGTTTCCAAAATATAATATATTCCAAAATAATAAAGATTAATTCAAATGGGAATAACTGCAGCTGTTGATCTTAAAAAAGCATAGATTTTATCAGCAAATTGTTAATTTAACCTCAGGGAGACAAACGTACTAGTTAAAACAAAATTTATAATTTAAATGCCTAAAAAATGTATCAAATTATTTTTCCAATCGAATTCATTCAGCCCCTATAAATGTTTCAGTTTAGGCTTAACTTCAGCAGTTTTGTAAAAAGTTGCATATTTACTCAGATATATATTTGCTCTTCCATTCCCCCACTATTGTCTGAGTTTTAATTTTTGTCAACTACAACTTAGCTGTCAAACACTGTGAGTTATCTCAGCGTTGCAAATTGCACTGCTTTTGACAATAACCAAACCACACAATGCGTCTGTACGAGCTCAGTCTGCAAAACAATAAACCATTAGCATGCATGATTGTGATGTATTATACAGAAAATAAAATAGCACAGTACTTCGTATGCTTGGGGCAGGGAATCGATTGGGAGTTGCAACATCAGCTGGAGATTGTGTGTATGTGAGTGTGTGGATGTGAGAAAAAGAAAGAGAGAGAGACAGAGGGAGAGAGAGAGAGACAGAGGGAGAGGAGAATGATTCATGGGGGGAAAGCGCTGGGGGGAGATTTAGGAATGATGATGAAAATCAATAAAGAATAATAAATGAGAAACAACTGGGCAGATTATGGAGGTTATTAGGATGTGGAAGAAGATGGCTTCGTCCTTTCGAATTCACACAGCAGTACGGCGGGAGACAGCAGCATGGAAAACACCTTAATGTGCTAATGCGGGAAATGCATTTGCTGTGCTGTAGGTTGTTTCTCTGCTTCGCTTCATACAGTAGGTTGTAGCCTCAAGGTTAGCGGCAGCAAGATTGTGAGCAGAAGGTCACTGGATTGAACTTTTCTGGGTGCAGGAAGGCAGCGAATAATCTCCTGCCCTCAACTATTAATTAGCTGCCCTTGAGCAAGGTCTTCAACCCCCAACTGCTCCAGTACATCGACTCAGCGGTGCACCGTTTGGAGCATCTCCCAGGTGTATTTGTGTTATGTGAGTGAATAACAGTCCTCAGACTTTTCTGGGTAAATACGTTTCAAGAAGACAGCAGCAGCAGCAGCAGTAGCAGCAGCAGCAATACTTGCTGTATTGTTGAATGCATGTCGGACTGGTTAGCAGAAATGCAATCATAGGCACAAACAATGCTCAGAAATTAAAAAGCCTGTGCTGCTTTTTTTTCCCTTTTCTTTATCTTTGAGAAAACATACAGAAGCCGCCTGCAGATTAATTAAAACCTTATAATGTATTGATTAAAATACGCCTGTGGAAAAATACTGACAAATGAATGGACAGCTGGCATCTTTCAAGCAAGTTCTAATGCTTTGACAAAAACAAACTTAGGATTATTTAACAGACAGGTGTAAACAGAGATAGCTTGAAAAAATAAATAAATAAACTTAATCTTCATGCAACAAGCCTTAAGAGGACGCGTGGATGGAGATTCGATGGTGTTTGGTGAACGTGTGTGCAATCACAATCATTCTGTTCACCATACTTCAAGCAGGACAAAAAATGTGATGCTGCATACATGAATTTGTTTTAAAAGCTGTTAACCCTATTTTTCACATAACATACTAGGAAAAATCATAACTGCATAAATACTGGATAACATCTGTCAGACTTTCCCTGGTTAAATCCCCATTTTGACTTCCTGAAATGGAAATAAAAGCTCATTTAAATGTGTTTTTATTCTCTAGATGAATGGAAGTTTGTTCTCTGCTAACTTTGATTATAACATTTAACATTTTTGCAGAAACTGTCATTGATCATGCAAACTGTCATTGATATGCAATGTTTTAAATAAGAATTTTTAGAGAAAATCAGGGGAAATAACACACTTTTTGGGAACACACACATTAAATGTGATAGTGTATGCAGTCATTGTGACATCCCTCACTAGTTTGTAGAGTACTGTTTTGAACTCTGGTTTGGCATAATGGACTTTTGGATGGATACTTTTGACATTTATGAACTGATTTTTGGACTTTGAAGTGACCATATTCTCACATGAGTGTGGAGTTGTCGACAAAAAATAGCAGCTAGATATTCAGTGGGTGGAGACAGTTTGAAGCTATTCTTCAAAGCTATAGGAATGTGTCACAATACGTTACTTTAAGCCTAATTTAAACAAGTAACTTATATAAAAAGTTACTGTGCCCCCACAGTTATCAAGAGGAATATCAAGAGGAAAATTAGTTATAACAAAATTGTTCATTACGCTCAAGTGTAGAAAATTTTGTGTTCAAGGACTCTATGAGGATGCCCTTTTCTTGGGGCCAGCCTCAAGTGGCCATTCAAGGAACTGCAGCCAAAATAGTAAAAATGAGCCATTTGAAACCAAAACAGTGAGCTGCAAGATGTTAAATTGCTCCACTGAACTGAGAAAAATTGCAAAGTTGTAGAGAAAATTTATGATGTCGCCACAAAAAAACCTTCCCCTTAACATTAGTCACCTGGCCCATTGGAGGCATGAAAAAATGTTAAGTGGAGCTAAAAAAAAGTATTTTTTGGTCAATGCTTAAACAAGACTTTTAGAAATCTAAGGAATGGCAGACTAAATAATCCTGTGAAGAAAATAAAACAAGTCTGAATCAATACTGAGTGAAACTGGCACTCAACCATTCCAAGGCCAGGCAGAACTCATATCATTTAACAACACTCATTTAATTTTGCACAATTACAGCAGCTGTAGCAATAGGCACAGTGTGGCTGGCCAACCACCAATACTGCATATTACTCAGATGATCAACTCAATTTTTATTGTTGGGTAGTGTATTACCCAGACTTGGGGCCATGCATTTTAAGAAACCCAGATTCTCAGGGGGGATCAGGGGCTGCGGCTTTACCATAAAAGAATGATCATGTGCTTTGATGAAATTGCAGAGGCCGCGCACAGCTGGCTGCGGTGGATGAAGTGGATTGAGGGGTGGGGATGTGAGGGTGCATTCGCGGTGCTGAAGCAGGCGACTCCAAGCTGAGAGCACACCTCAGAGTGCTCCATCTGTTCCCTTCATCAAGTCCTGATGGGCAGGAATCCCCGTGCCAGGATCCTGCTGGCTGCCCCTCCTTTACTGGAAATGCATACACATTCGCATTCATGTGCCGCACACAGCGACACAGGCACAAACAAACATAAAGACAGACGTACAGTAAACTCACACACTGAAGCTGTAATTGAAAACTGCACTCAGGAGGCTTGTGGCTTGTCAGAAAATGTAGGAACTTATTTTTCCACCCTCTCCATCCTCCTCTTGTCCTTGCCCCGTGACCTCGAGGCCAGCAGCACCGCCACGACTCCATACAGGAGGCAGCGTTCAGCCCTTCAACGGACAATGGAACAACCATCTGCTTTTGATGCGGCTTTACCGCGGTGCTCAATGCTAATTCACCCACACGAGGCAAGGCTGACACTATTCAAAGATGACATGCAAAATTCTGTTTGTCATCTCTTATGGAGGGAACACTTTCAGTCTCATCTTTAGTGGCTAAGAGGATTTGTCTCAGGGAGGTGACTCTGCTGTGAGTTTTAAATCACTGTTGACAACAGAGTTTCTCCCTGGATTAGATCTCCAGTTTCATTACGACGGCCCTGATAGCATCTCTCGCAGAATTGATAGAAGGTGGCCTATTATTTTACACTAAAATGTTCCCCTCCTCGCCAGACTGAAATTAATTTCGAGTTAAAAGAGATTTGTGTTGCCTGGATGTAGGACAGAGCTACATATTCCCTTTTGAAGCTAAGGGATAAATGCTCCTTTTGAACTCGCTTGTCAATCAGTGTAACTTCTCTGCAGATTTGATCTTTTGTATTTCAAACGCACACGTTGTGTGTGTGTGAGGGGGTGGATACCTTTGTGTTTATGGCTGCATGTGTGAAATATGTAGGTTCAGAGAGCTGACTGCTCAAGAAGTGTCACTTCAGCACAGCACAATTAATTTAAGAGCTATGAGGACACTGGAGCATTAGATAGTCTCCTGCTTTGTGTGGCTTCACTCGTCTGATCTGTTGTTTGTGTAAGAAGTCTGGATGTTGAATAGAACAGGTGTGTGAACAAACCTGTGTAAGCACAAGTGTGTAGCACAGGCTGTGTCTTAAAGCTATTATTTGGAGATTTTTTTATTAGATGAAAGCACTTTTCAAAAACATTCAGATGGGAGTTTGGAGAGAAAATGAGACAATTTTGCTGAAAATAGGTGACTTGTGCACACTGTGTCCTTTGGAATACTACTAATGGGGGGGCACCGAGAAGAAAATTTTCTTAATCTAAAAAAAATGAGCAGTGTTTCTAGTTGTGAAGAGTTAGTCAGACAGAAATTCTGCAGTTGTGGCTGTTTAGCAATCGAATAAACTAGTCCTATTATCCCACACTACTTCACACATCTTTTGTTTTCATTGTTTCGGTTGTGAGACCTCTAGAGGCAGAAAGTGCATGTTGTGTGTTTAAGGTCAGGCAAAGATGATAGTCATGTTTAGAAAAATAGAAATGCGTTTGGGGTGAAAGCATGTTGCAGAAGAGTTGCAGTGAAATATGGATAATTACATGTATTCTAAATGCTTGAAAAATATAGACAGAAAAATGGAGACTGTAAAAGTGGGTAAAATGGATGGAGAAAGAAACTGACAGGACATCGGTGTAACCTCTAAGTTTTAATGGTCAGGTGTATTGAGCTGCCGGTTGAAAGGTCCATAGAGCAACTGCGTGAGGAAATCAGGGACTGTAAAGAATTAATAAAGGCAGTGGTCCACCCCTTTAAGCATTTTGTAATTCACAGATTCAAATCTCATTTGTGGGCTGTAATAGCGAGGATATCCTGTCATAACACAAGTGTGACAAGAAGTGCCTGCCTCAGTTGGACCAACTCATGCTTGATAGTGCATTATCATTAGCGGGGAGCCGCAGATTAATATTTCATTAGGACTGTGGCTTTGCAGGGGCTTCCAGGCATACCGAGTGATATGTTATTCCCTGCTTCACACAGATTACTCTTTCACAGGCAGGGGTGGGATGAAAGAGCTCTTATTATGATGGACAGAGCAGTGGAGCAAGGTGTCGAAGCAAAAAAAAAAAAAAAAAGAGATATCCCTATTTAACGGTGAGTAAGCAGGGTCGGCCAAAGCGGTGGGTCATCACTTTTTAAGGCATGGCCATAACAAACTATTACTGGGCTGCTGTGGTTTTTGGGGAGGGACACCAATTTTACCAGGGACGCTTGTCATGAGCAACGGGGGTATCTCACTCACTTTGATCAAAATTTATAGGAAAACAGCAGCATGGAAAGAATTTTTGAGACAGAATATCATGATTTTGAGTGGAAGAATTAATAATCAAAAGCTTTAATAATTACTGCAGGACTCTTACTTAAACTATTACAGTTTTTATCAGAGACTGATGTTGTTATGCAAGTCAAGGTCTTCAGCTAATGCTAAATATATATGAAATATTAGATTTTTATTGGAAAATATCAATGTTTTACACTGCTGCAGTTCTCTGAGAAAGTATTTGAGCAGTTTGAGCGAAACTTTCCTTGCAAACTTGACTGCTGTGCTTCTGTTTGTATATTGAGTGTAGATCAGCAGGCTAATGTGAAACCAATGGAAGGAATACATGTCCTCAAAGTACTTATGTGTCCTTATGAGTTTGCACAATTTCATCTGTGCAATTGAATATTACCACTTAAAACCGTCACTTTTGTAAATAATGTACATTTTTTTGTTCTTATTTTGTACTTATTATTTATTGTTCTTTATTCTTGTTGCTGCTTTTTACATTCTGTCTTTTATTGTCCACTTGCTGCTGCAACAATGCAAATTTACCCATTGCAGGACTACTAAAGGAATATCTTATCTTATCTTATCTTATCTTATCTTATCTTATCTTATCTTGTAAACAAGCACAATTAAACAAACAGGCACTCACTTGTAAAAATACTTTAACATTGATTATAAACAACACAATGTACCTTTGTCTACTGCAGCAGTAAGCTTTCTACATTGTTGAGTTTTTCCTCAACAGCTTCAAATGTCTGACAGGAGTGGGTGTTTTTTCTTGGTGTCTAATGAATCT
>JAUZTA010000030.1:7275928-7286109 GCA_034780835.1 Ctenochaetus striatus | reverse complement strand
CAAAATACTAAAAAAATATGTCATATTAAAAATAGGCGAACCATGATCCATATGAAGTAAGAGGGTGGTGGATGTGTTACTATTCATAGCGTGAATTTAGCTGTAATCACACTTGTGTTGTATAAATGATGGGCTTTTTTTATAATCTATAGATGAGATAGTTGAGTAAACAATTTGTTAACATAAAATTGGCAACAGTTTTGATGTTCTCCTTTGTCCGTTGTAATGGTATTCAATATTTTGGGGGTTTAATTAGCAAAATTATTCTTTTGTATCTGAAAATTTGGAAAATTGTAATGGGTATTACCATTTTATGATACAAATGCTAAATTGATAAAATAATTAACACTTTAGTAAAACATCATCAAATGCAAACCAGAAAATCGATGATAAAGTTAATGATTAGCTGCTGCAGCAGTTTGGTAGAGTTAGTCTGATACAGAATTTAACACAAACACAAATACCCTACGGAGAGCATTATGTTGTAAGAATTCAACATTATCTTGTTAGATGTGCATACGTCCTTTGTACCCAGCGTGGTGAAAAACCAGAGATTTCACAGCACAAGAAGGAGGGATACTTTAATAAAAGAGCAACATTATCTTTTTTTTCCTTCTATCAGGGCCTTGAGAGGACCAACGGACAATCAGCAGGGTTTTTCAAATGGATTTCCAGTCTGTAATGATGGCAGGCTCGAGCCCAGACAGATCAGAGACGCCTTTTGTCAATATTCTGCCTATGCATTGGTGGACAGTTTGAGATGACAGCATGAGCCTGGTGTGTGCGTGTGTGTGTGTGTGTGTATGTATGTTGCTTTCTAAGTGGAGCCTATTAGTGTTGGGAGCCTCTCCAGCCACTGTCAAACTTAAAACAGAGGACAGGAGGAGGTATTACCTCCAATTACATGCTGTGATGCATTTGTGAAGTCTGAGCACTATCAAGCTACAGGGCTGTCAGACTTCTGTCTGTATATTAATTCTTCTTTGTTTCACATTATATGTATCATAGTTGTAGAAAAGGCACCCCCTCTTCCCTGTTCCTTGTCTCCTTCCTCTATTATACATCGCCCTATCCTTGAAAAAAAGAAATAACCATTTATTTGAAGTCGTGTTCTTTTAAGAGGGTAAAAGATAAGCTTTTGTTTGGGTTTCATTCACTCGCTCTTCCTCCTTTCTTACCAGACAGAAGATGTGACTCTGCTAACATATGCTCATTGTGTTAATCCTCTGCCAGGGTAAAATGAGAACTCCCTTTTTTTACCTTTCTTAACCCGAACCCCTTCTGTCTTCTCGACGCACTGTATTATGAGACTTACATTTCAATTTGCAAGCCCAATCACAGGGATCTTATGAGCTGCTGGTTGGAAAGCAATTGAGCCTCATTCAATCTGCTCCCCTCATGTTCAATTCATTTATGATTTTTTAAAGATGTTAAATGGCTTCAATAAATTGCTTGAAGAACCAAAAGTTTTTTTTTTTCTTTCTTTTTGTCTCCTTTTTTCACACTTCATTTGATTACCCCCACCAGCAACCTTTGCCTCCATCCAGAGCTTTCCTGGTCAAATGTGCACCTTGATTTGAGAGTTGAGAGATGGGGGGGGTTGGGGGGTTGGAGGTGGGAATAACAGCACATGGAAATGGGCTTATGATTGCCTTCCTTCCAGCTTGGTGATGGAGGGCTTGAGTAATCGCGCCCCTCAACCCCCTCCTTGGTGGTTGATTAGCTGTGGAGCCCTGGGGCTCCAGAGTGACACACTGGCTCATCAGACCCCGCTCAGCCTGTCAGGCACCCCCTTGATTGCACAGTGCTTCATAATTGTCCCCCATTCTGCTTTAGTGTCCGGTGCCACCTCATATTCATGTCAGAGAACGCGTCTTGCAATGCTCGACTTTGCTGTTACTTTTCAGACTGAAAACACTCTCGAAATGTTTCCATAAGACAGGAATATGTCATAGGAGTTTCAGCTAACCCTGACCCTAACACACAATGCTCTCAAGACATTTAATACAAGGTATTCATCATTTAGCTCAACAATTCTTCAAATATTCTGACTCTCCAGTAAAATAAAATTGTTCTTCATAGATATTGGTCAGTATGAGACTGTTGTATTTCAATGCATAATCAGTGGCATAGATGTAAGGTTAAACTGAACTGGCATCTGCAGAAATGCATGTATGTCAAGAAATGTTCCTTCTGTCTTCCTCTGTCTGTCTGTCTGCCAGCAGCAGCAGCAACTGGGCCTGCTGCGGCTGTTGGTGATGGCTTTTTTAGTAAGGCAATTGGAAAAGAATTGCCTTCATGGCATTTATAATCATTAAGTTGGTTGACGTGATTGAAAGTTAAAGCATTTGGAGAACTCCGAGGATTCTGGCCGAGCTGTTTGATTCATATAGCTTATGTAGGTGAACTGCCTGAGGCGTGAGACTCATCAAATCATAAACTGTTTAAATTATTTTTAGGGTTCTGGCATCTGCCTCTGGTGACATTTGATTTTCTTAAAGTTGAGACTTGTGGCCATGCTGTTGCAATTAATCTGGATACGCCAGCTGAGATTAGTTTAAAGGAAGTCTTTGGATCCTGCAATTGCATCTGTGGGTTAGGACCTGAAATGATGCAGGGACTCAAGGATTCAAAGCTTACTTTAAAAGACCTTGTTTAAAAAATATAGAGTAAAAATTAATACTACAGGTTGAAAACCATACCTTTAATCATGTAAGATTGTAAAATGTACATATGTCACAATTTTAAGTCAAGCAAGGGTATTATGCTAGACAAGACTGAAGATAAAAAAGAGGTCAGAAGACAGAGTTCACCTCCCTGATAGCCTGAGGGAAGAGCATGTTTTTCAGTCTCTGTGCTGGACTCGTGGCTACAGGGGTGTTTGCCTGAGCGTAGAAGCTGGAACTGTCTATATCTCAGGTACTGGTGTACGTCCTATAGACTAGGGAGTGGAGATCTAACGTTATGTTCGGCCAAGTGAACCAATCCCTGTTGTACTCTATGGACCGAAGCAGAGCAATTCCCATACTGGTTTATAATGCCCCCATTAGTATTCTTTCCACACCAACAAAGTAGAAGGTAATGTCAAAAGGACCCCCAGAGAAACTCTTAAATGTCTTAAGTTGTCTGAAGTGGGAAAGGTGTTAGCTTTCTCCCCCCAAAGATGTCAGTATTTGTGGACCATGTCAGATTCTCAATTATGTGAACTCCTGGGTGTTTGAAGGTGGTCACCCTCTCCACAAGTGTTCTCTTGATTCTCAGGGGTTTATAGTTTCTCTGCTGCTTCCTCCTTCAATCCACAAAAAAAGCTCCATGGTTTTGCCGAGCTCAGGAAGAGGCACAACAGTGACAGGTGTGCCACCTCTCGCAGGTAGGCCTTCATATCGTTGCAGATCAAGCCTACTACTTTCTGTGCCATCATCAAAGTTGATACTTGAGTTGGAGCCGTTCCTGCACATACAGTTAACCCTAACCCATGCACAGGGAATACAATGTGTGGCTAAGTAAGCAAAAATTGGCTCTACTGATTGGTTACTTTTGCCTCTGCCAGGTCTTTTCCAATTTTACCAGATAGTAGACTTTCAGTCCCTCAGCTCAGCAGCTGGTTTTTCACTCAACCAAGACTCATGAAATGACACATCTCTGCTGATTTGGCCCCTAGAAGCTGCGAATGTAAAAGACGAGCTCCATGTTATGTAGAATAACTTAACCACTGTTTATGATGTGTGCAACTGTGTCAGACTGCATGCCAGCTTTTATCTTATTTTCTACTGAGGAAGTGGATACTGCATGTACGGACTTTTTACTCATCAAAAAGGCATTTTACTGTTGTCAAGCTTTGGATAAAATCAATCACTCGTGGTCGTTGGTGCATTTTGTTTCCTTTATTCTGATTTCCAGCATGCCAGAAGTAAAAGCATGGTCTCGATGGCTCACTTTTGCTCTGGCTTCATGTGCTTTAGCATTGGCTTTATTCACCCATTACGGTTTCAGTGATTTCACCTGATACATGTTTTCTAGACTTCGGGCGTAAACAGGACTTTTCTCTTTGTGCTTTTTTTTCTTCGATAGAGATTATAGTGTCACAGCTCTTGAAGAAAGAGGACTCAGTGTCATCCTTGTAAAGGGTGATGGACTTTACTATTGCCTGAGGAGACTTGTATTGAAAAGTAAATCCACCATCATATTCGGCACAAGCATTTACATAAGAAGTAGAGGGCTGTAGCAGTTGAGTGGCTTGTCGTAACGTTACACATTAGTTCAGTCTGGAAATGTGCATAGTGTTCACGGCGCGTCAAAAGTGAAGCCTCAGAGAAAATATTGGCTTTGTCATGGGTCCCTGAAGAGTGCTCTATCCAGGGTAAAAATGACATGTTGGTTTAGCTCTCCTTGTGTGTGTGTGTATGTGTGTGTTTGTATCTGTCTGAGTGTGCAACAGAGAGATAATGAAGGTTCAGTAGGTGATAGTATTTCTTTTTGCGCAAACTGTCTGTGGAACTTCTGTTTTCCATGTATTATTCAAATGAATTAGGTCGTGGCGATGATGCATGGGGATCAATTTAACAGAATTTTGTTTGATTTTCTTGCCCTCGTCATATCTACCTCTTTGTTTGACACATCTGAACATTGTGTGTGCTATTTAATTGACAGGGGAAGAATCAGAGCACACCTTTGTGATCTCAAGGCTCCTGATGATTCTGATGAAAATGTTTTGACAACTGGAACGCTTTTGCTCCTGCAACACAAACTCAGTGCTGCTTAGACAATCTCAGTTTTGAATAATTTGGAGAGCTCTGTTAGAATGAGTTTTTACACGAAGATGAGGTGAAAGTTTCGCTCGAGTATGTTGTCAGCTGCAGATGAACTAAAGTATCTGTTTAAAATTCAAGCAGACTGAGGGCAAACTTTAACTTTGAGTGTCCATATAGTGAAGTGCTTAGCAACAGGAATAAGGGGAAACACAAGGGAAACTTCTTGTAAGTGGGTGAGATATTTGCTTGTGCAGTCTTTTTTTGCCCGTTTACTCAAAATTTTATGAGTTAGAGGTCTTACCATGCAAGGCGCTGTTGGCTCTTGTTGTGGCAACATTTCAATCAGCTTTAAAAAATTACTATGTTTTATCCAATAGATGGTTGGGTGGCATTAGAGAATGTAGGCACAACTCCAACCAAAGTCCTGTTCCAGGATAATTTACATGTTTGCACGCTTCAGTTTGTAAGCAGTTTAACTCGCTATTTTCTCAAAAGTGCCTGATTGGCACTGCACATGTAACCCTCAAGAGAGGAGAGAAAGAAGCAAGAGGAATCACTATTCTCAGCTGCTTTGATCACCAGCTCCTGCAAAACCAATGTGTTTAATTCTGTTATTAATTATTGCGCAGTCAGTCAAGTCAGTAGCTAGCTTTACCAGCCCATTTGTCTTGGCTGGGGTAATCCTTATTTTGAGCCCTGATCTTAATTGCAGTTAGTGTCATTCGTGGTGAAATAGATACAAAGATTAAAGCACTATTGGTAAGGCTGCCCCATTTTGCATTTTCATTTGTTGATGCATGTTTGTGTAAATTTTGATGATGCATCATAACTGATATCAATTTCTGTGTATTTGTCAAAGTTCACCTAAATTGATTGCTACGTGATAGCACTGTGTTCATTTACTTTACAACAATAAGTAAATTGCCTTCTGCATTGAAATTAATTGATTTTGAAAAGCCAAAGAGATGTTTCTTACCTTGGTTGCATGTTGTAAGTTTTATGTTTTTCATGCAAAATGCAGTAAGTTCTGCAAATCACACTCATCTCAACAAACCAGCTCGCCGTGGGTGTTGCTGTTACATCACTCATCCAACGTTGATGTGATTTATATGAACCGAAAAGTAAATAGTCACTTACACCAAAGGCTAGGGCCACAAGATGCTGTGACAGGAGGTGCTGTTTTGACATCAAAATAACGCTCAGCTGCATCAGATCTCATTTACTCTGAGCAAAGCAGATGAAAAAAAAACATGTAGATCCCTTACAAATGTTTCCAGAATGCTATTGGGTATGAGTAGGTATTTGGTCAAGACATAGTACAGGAATCACATGTTATCTTTGATTTTTTTGATTTATCTGCTCAAATGAAGTGAGATTTTTCAACATTATTGTTTTCTTTTTATGGTTCAAATACAAAAAGGATCAGGAATCGATACAAACTGGATGAGATGAGCAAAGTAAGAGGTGTCTCTTAGCTTTTGGTGTAACATTTTTGCCTAAACTGATCTGTAACTGTGAGAATATAAATGATACCTGGCCTTAATTCTTGAAACCTTACTGCATGCACCTCTGAATACATGCTATTTTCAGTATGGCAACAAATAATGGGAGGTTTTTCACCCACTGATGGAACAGGATGAAACATGACACCCAAGTTCAATGTCCCTCAGTGTATCCCTTCTTTATAGGCTGAATAATATGTAATACCTTGCAAAGCTGCGCACCTTCCTGGTAATGTGTCACTGCTGGAGACAGATACACTAACCTCAGTTCAAAGTAAAGCATGTCATTTTGTTGACAAGCTGTAGCCGGGTGCCTGTGAGCATGCTTGTGCCTGGGAAGACATGTAATTCTGTAGTCTCTCTCAGAAAAATCAACATAGTGACAGAGAGTCTGTCAGTGCTCAGAACACTTAACTGGAGCATCTAGATGTGGCTGAAAATCAAAGGACAAATAATCATAGAGCTGATGCAATGTTTTAAACAGAGAAAGCCACTTTTGCATCTTATAATACAGTCACAGTGAAGAGTTTGCTTGGTTTTGCAGTGAAATACATTGTGTGTCCTTGAGATAAACACACCGAGTGAACTTCCCTCCTCCTAAACATTTTCAAAGCTCTTTTATTTTTAAAATAATTCATAGACAGACCAGTTTCATACACAGTCAAATTGGGTCAACTGTCTTGCAGACTTATTCAACAGTAGATGGTTTATTTCCAGCATGTTTTCTCAACTGATAGTTAACTTTCCTATGTTGACCTAAAAATCAAACATGCAATTTTGTTATTACTTTAGACTTGTGGTCTTCTTTATGGTTATGGTGTGTTATGGAATGCATTGATATTTCAACTACTGTCCCCTGAGGCTAGCAGGAGTGCTAGCACATGCTAGCATACCATTGCATGCACGCAAAAATAAGAAGTGCTCGATGGCACAACTAGTGGTCAAAAACTTCAAAAGTTACCTTTAACGAGCTGTTTGGCAGGCTTTGCATTCTGTATGTTTTAAAACATTTTTTGCCATGCTATCAAAACAAAAAACTTATTTTTTAAGCACAGAAATAGCTACAAGATGCATTTTGGACAGTTCCTAGCTCAAGGGCACCTTTATTGGGATTTTTAAGAGAGAGGAGAGAACTCCTTCAGGCTTCGTCAGTGACCTGCCTGGTTGCAAACCCACTTGGCTGACCTCATCTCCAGGCATTAAGACACATGAATGTTGAACAGCAAAAGCAGTGCCTGGTGGTGATAGAGTGCATTATAGCATCGCTCCGTCCAATGCAAAAGGTCAGTGTTAATGCATATACTGAATTGCCATACGTAGTGTTTCCAGACAACATTTTAATTTCATAAAATCTCCGTAGCTTCAAGGAATGTGTAAATCAATTGTGGTTGCTGTTGGCATGTGTGCACAGTGATTAACTTGTCCGGGGGCTTGAGATACATCACAATGAATATTTATGTGGGAAAACATGGAAGCCATTACTTTTCAGCACTGAATTTGATTTGGAGTGGGAAGTCATCTCTGTGGCTGCTGGATATCTTTTTAAAGCTGAGTCCTACTTTCTGCATCTTGCTCCCTCTTTCACTTTAAACCCTCCCGGTGCTTTGTCATTCCGCACATATCCAGCGGTGTACACATTATCAGTATAACATATTTATTACTAAAGTATAATTACACCCACAGTTTCAGCCTGTATGCCTCTGCTGAATACACATTTTTTGAGAAATGACCTTCAATTAATTTTCTGCCAGAGTGATGTCAGTGTATCTCCAAATGTAATCAGTGCACAGTTTGCTCAAATATAAGAGGAAACTGATACTGCTCTTCACTAGTTTCTCTTTAATTAACTAAAGGGGTATGCATTATAGTCCCTCTTAAATCACCTCATGGTTGTCACGCTCTTTGACAGTGTTTAATTGAAAAAGGGTCTCGGTAAATTTCTTAACAAGTTCATGATCAGCATTGATCATAGAGTGAGTTGATGCGAAGTGAAACTTATCCAAATTTTTACTCTTTACACACAGTATCAGTTTCTCTATTGGCCATCTCTTTCTCTCTCTCTCTGTTCCTCCCTGCTTCGTTCATCATTCTCCCTCTCCTTCCACAACACAACAACACGCACCCTCTCTCAGATAAGACATTTGTGTTTCCCAGGCTATATTCTCACATCAGGCAAAGATGAATATGAGACAAGTCATCCATTATAAGAACTTGATTGGTTCTATAGCGACAAATATCACAGCCCAGTTTAATACATCTACCACACACAGTCTTATACAGTCTTATATACACACACACATACACACACACACCTAAATACTGCCTTGCCCGGCCTCTTTTATAATTTTCTTGTCAAGCATAGCAGGCAGACTAATGTGAGAGGCCAAGCACAGAATAAACAGTGGGCAGATTTCAGATGCATCACTGTAATGGAGTAATCAGTGAGGGAGTGCACGGTGCTGCTCACCAACATTCAGGCTCAACAGAATCAAAAGGAATCGAAAAATAAGGTATTAAATTTTAATTACTTGCATCTTTTGGAGGCTTAGTTTGTTTGAGCATAAGTAAGTCCACTTTTACCTTCGTGCTTTTTTCCCCATCTCTCCCCAAAGTGTCTATTACATACAGTTTTAAATACACAGATTGATGTCACATTTTAACGCATCAGTGGACAATAAGAGGAAAATTTAAATAAAACACTTCATGGTTTTAAACAGAAAACTGTTCAGCTCAAGTAAAATCTCATCTTGAGAGCGAGCAATTGAAGTAATAAACCGCAGACCAAACTAGGACAGTTACGATTTCGGATGTACACCACATGATTATCATGGTCTGAAGAATTTACAGTAACAAAATTGCTGCAATATCCACAAAAAAAATGGAAAAAATCATCTTAAACTCGTTTTTGTTCACTCTGTCTCTGGCTGATAAATTACAGTTAAAATAGAGGGAGAACATTGTAAGGAGGTGGAGGGAGTCTATAACGACATTTACACAAAACCATAAAAAAACAACTTATGAACTGATCTGAATTAGATCAAAGTAAATAACCTCATAAAGAGAGCAACGTAACACCTAATTTCTTACACCAACACCAAATGTCCAGCTGATATATTTCCCATTCTGTTTATATTGTGGTAGTAATTCCTTTCATTTATATTGGACAGATGAATGAGAGAATATGACTACATAACTCAATATTTGTCACTAACTTCTTTGAATTCAGGAATTTCATGTGAACAGACTGGGACAGACATTTCAGTCTGGTCATTGCAGGCAATTCTAGAACTGAGTATCCAAAGATGTATTATATTACTATTTACATAGTAAATGCAATAAAAGAATATCATACAGCGTGTGTTATAATAGAGGATTTTATCACTGTGTGTATTTCAGAGACACAGGCTCACACACAGGCCAAGAAGCATGTGACACCATAGCAGAGTGTTTGTCAGGACTTTGGTCAAAACTGATCAGTATGACGGAAAATGATTGCGAAATAGGATTGAAGATGAAAACGATGAAGTTAATAACCATTTTGCAGATTTTCATCTGACTTTTTCTTCTCACGCACTGGGAAGCTCGGAATCACTCTGCCGTTCACAGTTTGTGTCTGCTGCTGTTCTGAAAAAAGAATTATTAGATTTAATAGTATGTAGGGGAGAGAAAAGCAATGAATAAATAAGAGGTTATACAGTTGTGCAATTCAAATTAGCCTTGGATTCAATTTGCCGATGGAATGGTAATAGTAAGGCCATGGAGAGGAGGCAGAAAATGGTATGTGATTTCCCCCACTCGCTTGCATCACACCATGCTAATTTGTGTTTCATGCTCTGCAAATGCAAGCCAAACCGCAATTTTTCTCCCCCTAATCCCCCGGTGCAAATTTTGTTTTTTGCTTTTTTTTTTTTTTTTTTTTTTTTTTTGG
>JAUZTA010000030.1:7229401-7243834 GCA_034780835.1 Ctenochaetus striatus | reverse complement strand
GTCGTTTATTTGGTTGTGATTATGTTTGAAACCAATTGTCATGGGCCTTACGTTTGTTTCTCTTTTTGTTTTTCAGGTGGGATTTTCGAACAAACAGACGGACCTGTTTCTCTTGTCAGCGCTGAGGAGCTTGCCTTTAAATTTGCTGTCAATAACATTAACAGAAACAGGACTTTGTTGCCAAACACAACACTTACATATGACATACAGAGGATTAATATCTATGACAGTTTTGAGGCGTCAAGGAAAGGTGAGTGGCTTGTTCTGTGTTTATTCATTGATTGTGACTGAAGTGTGGCGAAGGACAAGAATCTGCCTAGTCGAACAAATAAATAAATAAAACATCAGTGTAATTTTGATAATGAAGTTGTCTTTTGGCTTATGAATCAAATCTTATATTCAGTGAAATGAAAGACAAGTATTTGGGAATCATTACTAAATGGATTGTCACTCAGGAGGTGACACACTTTCTTCTCAAGCTTTCTTTTCTTGCTCTTCTCCAGCTTGTGACCAGCTGTCTTTAGGTGTGGTTGCAATATTCGGGCCCTCACATAGCTCATCCTCCAATGCTGTACAGTCCATCTGCAACGCGCTGGAAGTGCCGCACATCCAGGTGCGGTGGAAACACCACCCCATGGACAACAGGGACACCTTTTATGCCAATTTATACCCAGACTATTCTTCACTAAGCTATGCTATCCTGGACCTGGTGCAGTTTCTCAAATGGAAAACAGCAACTGTGGTGTACGATGACAGCACAGGTGACTTTTAAATAATGTGTATTGTGAGAAAAAATTGGAGTCTTAGTCATATATTCACCCCTTCGTCTCTTTGTTTTCTGTGTGATCCTGTCAGTACCGCCTTTGTTTGTGCTCTCTTTTGTCTTAAGGTCTTATAAGACTACAGGAGCTGATAATGGCCCCGTCCAGGTACAACATCAGGCTAAAGATCCGTCAACTTCCTCTTGACACGCAGGACACCAGACCTCTGCTTAAAGAAATGAAGAGAAGCCGGGAGTTTCGCATCATCTTTGACTGCAGTCACCACATGGCTGCACAGATTCTCAAACAGGTCAGTGAGAACCATGCAGAGTGCAGCACACTCACCTTCCCCAATGTCAGATCTTAGAACTGCTGGACAAAGTTAAGCATATGGCCCCATATTAAGCATGTAAATTCTTATCACCTTTATTGTGAATGAAAATAAGGTTTTGTACCCGCCTCAAAAATTGGCAGAGGTTAGGTGGGAGGAGAGTTTGCAGCAGAGGGTGTGTCTGTAATAGTTAAACAGGAGTGAAATTTATGTGGAACTTCCTGCCCTCTCAGAAAACCTTAGAAGAAAGACAAGTAGTGTCTTATGTTGGATAACAACTCTAACATCGACCTGTCAATATATGTGAAAATGTGGAGTACATACCTTTTGAAAGCATTTTATAGTTTGGATGATCTGTGATCAATTGTGGCGCACACCTATTCATTTTGCATCGGTTACAACTGGCTTCGCTCCACAGCCTGTAAAGCTGCATTGATCTAATGAGCCAATCGTAACATGAATCCTGAGCCTATACCATTTGATGAATGTGGGTTTTGCTAGTTAAATATTTGACATAAATATGAAATACAGAGCTTAACCTTATTCTGTTTATAAGACTGGCTCACTCTGATTTTTTTCAAAAGAACACAGTTTTTTTGATGGAAGAATTATCAGCCAGTTTGATGCAAATCACCCAAATGAGAATAAGATGTGAAGTATTTCATTATCAAAACTGTAAATATGTGTGTTTTCATATAAATGATCATCAGTAAACAAGGAACTGTCAGTATGATTGTGTGGGTGAGCTAATGCTCTATAGTTGTCACGAACAGGCAGATGCCCCCCCCACACTCCCCAGCCATTTACTTAGCTGTCAGCCTCTGTTAGCATGTTTACCAAATGCATCATCTCCTCCTGAGTTATTAAAATAACTCAGTCCTCCCAAGTTATTGAGATCTAAGGTGACATATATTCGCTGGTGGCCAGTCTGCACATCTTGCACTGAGAAATCAGCGTCCTTTTGAGAGTGGCAGAAGATTTAGAAGCATAAATGCTCCAGTCTTTTTCCTTCCAGTGCCAAACTTTCAACTACAGCACAGACAGAGCTTTTAAAAGAGGGCAAACCAGGGGACTGACCTCGTATGATGCACATATTTTACTCACTGTGGTCGGTTACAGAATATTTATTCCTAATTCTGCTTAATATTTGAGCTTGTAACTGAGAGTCTGTTTTGTTTGGCCACACAGAGTTTTTCAAAAAACAGCCTCACAAACAACCAGGCAATATCACCTGCCAATCATAATCACTTAATGTGTTATGTCTGCAAATAAAGATAATTATTGGTTCAATGACATAAAACATTAATGTAAACAACAAATATATTAATTTGATAGACTGTAGACAGGAAGTTTTAAGTACTGTTGTTAAAAAAATAGCCTGAAATGATGGGAGTACACTGACCATCAGGTACATTGTGCCTCTGTTAATACTGCAGAAATCAAACTTGACTACCATAAAATTATTCAAGGTAGCTTTGGAATGAATTTTACAAACATTTTGATTTGTTGGACGCAATGAAAAAACACCACTTTCTAAACTACAGTATCTTAAGATTTGCAGACTGCTTTATTCCCACCTTTACAAAGGGGTTGGACCTTTACAATACGATCGTAGAAACAGTGCTATATATGTGTAATGTGACGTGACTGGTACGGCAGACACATGCATGAAAGAGGATGACCTGACGATTTGTTTAAATATCACCTCGAAAGACCTACATTGTTCCCCTTCCTTTGTCTTTCCATGATTCTCGTTGCGTCCTGTCTTCGCTCTGACAAGCTTGCCTCCCTTCAACATGCCTCTGTCAGGTTAATTTAAACTCAGACTGAACAAAAGAGAAGAGAGGAAGCATGTCCCTGGTGTCTTTGAAAAACTACACATATATACTGTATATGTGCTGTGACCCTGCTGTGTGGCTGTGAAACATTTGGTGGTTTTCTGAAATATGACTCTGATGAAGAATATAAGAGCTGACATACAAACATTGTATCATGCTAATTTATCCTGCAGGTCTGGAAAAAGGTCTTAAAGTAGTGAAAACCGCCACTCACAATAGAAAACATTAAACAAAGTTTCAATGTCATGTATTTGGCTTGACGTATTTAGATGAAAAAGTGAATTGGCTTTCACATAGCATCCTATTTACATAACCTTGGTGGGTTTTTTTGTTTGTTTTTTTTTTTCACAACAGATGGTACAATTAAATGGTAAGAACGGCCGCCACGAGAGCGTGCCTTTGCCTTTGAATGTAGATTGAGTGAAACAAGTGGTGGTGATGCTGTTTAGATATCAGGCAAAGATTACCGAGCTCTTTTGATTGGAGCCTCTCTTCTGTGCTGGGATACATCACAAGCCTCAAGCCATCGCAAACCATTTAAATGCAAAAGAAAGCATAAAGGACTGTAGCTCCTGTGTAATTCTGTGTTCCACATATAGCTCAGAAACCGCAGCCAGGGATTGCAGAAAATTGTGCACAAAACGAACAGCATGTAAGTCAGTATATACTCATCAAACCAAGATGTTTTGTCTCTACTGATGACGGTCTTTTTGTGCATCTCCTCAGTGTTGTTTGTTCCGACTGTGCCGTTGAATCTAAAATGTCCTGACATGATAAAATGACCATCTTCTCCATCCCCCTCTATTCATTCACACCTTTTTTTTCCCCCTGTCTTCCGTCTCCGTGTCCCTCCAGGCCCAGACCATGGGGATGATGACAGAGTATTACCACTATATCTTCACCACTCTGGTAATGTACCACGCTTGTTAATGCAAATAGAGTCTCGTTTGTTCTCGTCTCCCCACCGCTGGAGTTTTTGATGAATAGCGGCTAATTGCCAATGGTGTTTGGATCCAGTCCAGAATATCAATTTTGTTTGACAAGCTGGAGGCATAATGGAGTCTTCAGTGTGCTGTAGTAAACACTGAGCTTTATAGTAAAGTCAACAGAAGTCTTTGAGGTGGCAGCTTGAAGAATAACAGCTTGAGATTCAAAACTGACTGACTTCCAACTTTGAAAAAGATTTCTTTTAAAAAAAAAAGTTGGTCTCTGCTCAATGATATCGCTTGAGTGCCATCTATTTTTCAAGGGGAGATTTGCCAAATGAAAACAAGAAGGTATTTTTTGACAGCCATTTTAGAAACATTGATTTATCACTCCTATAACCAAGTGTATCTCTTCATGACAAAAAAAAAAATGGTGGGAAAAAAATGTACCCAATGCGGGATCACTTTACAGTAGCACCAACACAATACTGGGTTATTTTTATGTGATCCCAATGGGTCAGAAATACCCAAGAGAAGCTTTGTTTTGATCCAGTAACCCAACAGTGATGTAAAAATACCACCAACACTGGGTCAGAACATCCCATCGGTACAGTCGAGCTAACCCAGTATTCTGTCAGTGCTCTAATGACCCAGACTGGGTTAGTGTTTCACCCACTGAGTGTTTTTTTGTTTTGTTTTTAGTTTTGATTTTGTGTGCGTGTGTGTTTGTGTGTGTAAAAATATGAGCAAATGATCTCAGGCCTTGTGCCACAGACAGGGTCAAAAGGAAAAAAAAATCATATTTTTTTTCAGAGCAAAAAAAAAAAGAATGGCAGGCTTACCCTTTAACTAAAAAATGTTTTAGGCTCAGACATAGAATATGTAACGTTACCTGAGTATTTTACACCTTCATTTGCGTCTTGAAGTTTCCGCTCTAATGAAATGATCTCGTCTGACTAATCCAAGCAGACCCAGCAGGGAGCCGTTTGCTGCTCTTCACGGAGAGGACGGCTCTCTGATGACAAACACACTGAATGGGAATGAACACCAGCATGATCTGTGCTGTTCCTTTCACTCTGTGTTATTGTCTCTGTGTCTGCCTCTCACACACACACACTCACACACACACACCCTGTCTCTCAGGACTCGGCCAGTCTGTTGTGATAATGTGATACGACACTGAAGTCCAGGCATGATGTGTATCATATTTCACGCTCCACAGCGTGGCGATGACATTGGTCTGCCATGCTTCGCGCTTGTGTAACATGTCTATTGCTTTAATAGGGAAATCCAAAACTCCTTTTCACCATAAGTACACTTGTGTATGTGTTTATGTGTGTTTATGTGAACACACTAGCAGTGTTTCTAGCAGACAGTATGGGAAAAAATGCATATGTAAAGGTGAATGATCTTAAAAACTTTTATTAGTTACAATTTTTTCTATAAACAGTATTTTTCACACAAAGACAGGATATATTTATAAAGTCAGAGAGCAGTCTCTATCTAAAGCTGCATCATGCTGTCATATTGATAGACACACCATTAAGAAGATTACACCTGGCGGCTTGATTTGATCCGAAATGATGAATACTTGCATGGTATTCGTGGCAATACAATTTCCTCTCGATGAAACCACTGATGTCTGTGTTTTATCTTCTGTAGTGAAGGAAATGCCGACTTATTAGAGCGTGAAAAGGCAACAGCGGAGTGGTATAGGGTAATAACTTCCTTGTCCTTTGAAATGAGTCTGTCATAGCTCTCGCCCTTGCCAAAGCAATGGCTGAGAACCTAAGACTGAGAAGTTTGTTTGTGTTTTCCACATCTGTAACCCTCCTGTATACACTCAGACACATGCAGCGTGATCTCTAGGTAAAAACATCAGTGTAAAGCTGTTGTAGGATTATGTTGATTTTGTGTTACAGATATGTTTATCAGGCAATATGGAAAAAAAAATTGAAGTCGTAATTGGAACAAGTTGTTTTTCTGACATCCCCAAATGCTGTAATAGAAACGAGGATGTCACAAAAAGATGAATTGATTTTTTTTTACAAACAATTCTGTCCCAGTTAGTTTGTATTCTTAGCTTCAAAGCTACGAAACCTGTAACCTGATCTTTTTCTGAGCAATTCTGAATGTCATATAGAACAACACTGATTCACTTTGATCTTGGTTTATAAAAGAAAGTACTGTACTGCGTTCTGGTGGGAAAGAAAAAAGAGAGGAGAAGTATTTCAGTCGCTGTCGGCGAGTGTTCTTTAGTAAGTGTCTTACACGCCTTCGCTCCCCAGCACTAACCCCACAGGGTGCTAATGAAATATCTATGTTCATCCAAATGTCTTTTCCAAGCCCCCTGGCCCATTCCGACACGACATGTGTCAACATGTGACTTCACACTTCAGCTACAATGGCTGCCCCAGAAATTACAGCGGCTCAAATTGAATTGCTTTTTGCTTAGGAGTTGCCATGGGAATGCGAGTGTTGAATTATTAATATGAACCAACCATACTGCTGTTTTTTAAAATTTTTCCAAGCCACAAACAGTAATTAGAATATTCCTTAAAAGAAGAAATTTGCACCTATAAAGATTCTTTCACATAACCATGATTAGAAAGACAAAATGTATCACAAAGCCTGTAGTTTTTTGCAGTGTAATTCATTACTATGTGGCTACTAAAAGAAAACAGTTTGTCAATTCTAAAAGCATTTGCCAGCAGAGGAGCGACTCCAGAGCCGGGGCCCTTTTAGATGTAATTTACTACGCACACATTGCTTCAGACTCTATGCTTAAATCTCCTGAATTGACATTGAAAGCTACTGCTTTTCTCCTCTCCCTCACCTCATTTGGTCTTAATATAGCATCTCTTTAATCACGCTGTGTCATTCTCTGTTCATGAGAGGAAATAAAACATCCAGGAAAATACTTTTAACAAAGCAGCCGAGTGCTGGCAGACTAAATGAGAATTCCTCCTTCATTACTGTTGTCTCTCAAAAAGGACCTGATGGCCATTGACCTGGAGCCGTATCGCTTCTGTGGTGTCAACATGACCGGCTTTCGCATCCTCAATGTGGATAATCCTCAGGTCGCATCTATTGTGGAGAAATGGTCGATGGAAAGGCAGATTCCCCCTAAACCAGACTCCGGCCTGCTGGAGGGCATCATGACGGTATGTTTGTTTTTAGCTTTGAGGTGCTCCCATCGTCAAAAAGTCTATATTAAAAGAGCCACATCTATCTGAGTGTGTCTGATCTATCAATGATTTTTTCCCATGTCAAGGAAGGGGTTTAAATAGTACCCAAAACAACCTACTTTACTTCAGCAGTTGCAACATACAGTATTTACTTGATCATCATCTGATTTATACAAACAGCTGCCGCTCTCAGGCTTGCTCATGTTTGAATAAAACATAAATACTGTGTGAAGTATTTAAAAAGATTTGAGAGGTTCAGCTACAGTTCGACTAAATGTTGAATGGGAGAGATGCATATTTTAAGTGATTTTGAAAGTGTGATGAGTCTTGGTACCATAACACGTGATTCCAGCCTCTCATAGACAGCTATTGTCCTGGGATTGTGTGCATCTCAATGTTTCTTATTTACTCATTTATCTCATACAATGCTTCGATGATTAGAGTTAGAGAGAAGGTAATACACAGGTATTCAAGGTACGTAAATAACTAAATAAACCACTCAGGTTCAGCGTCGATCTCAGACAGGACGAACTGTCTAGCCTTGAGCCAATGGAGCGCAGTCTTCATTTTTATTATCCGAGTAAAAGCTGAGGCTAAGATCCCTGAACCTGAACGACTGAAAAGGAAAAAAAAAATGCTGCTTCCTCAGAAAGTTTCCGTATCCTGTTTTTGCATGTTGATTGCAGGGTCAAGTATTGACAAGAATAGCAAATCCACAGGGTTATCTTTTGCACTTTGAGCAGCACAGATAGACTGATCTATTGACTTGGAGATCATTCATTAAGCCCTTTCACACCAATTATTCTTGAACGCACCAGTTGCCCTAAACATTGTGTATGAACATTTTCATCCTTTTTCATCCCTTTCAAAAAGGCAGTTCGTAATGGAAAATGCACTATGGTTTCATTATGTCTCTACAAGAATGATAGCAGTGATGTTTGTCCACAGATGTATAGAAATGATAAAAAGGCCAGAAATTGGTCCCATCTGTGTCAACATGGCAGACGTTAATTGTTAATCGGTGATAGAGGTCTAAAACAAAGGGGAAAACCAGGCGAACACTAGAAGATACATCGAAAATTAATGAAGGAAGTCAGCAAACATGACTAAGCGTAAAATGAATAAAACCTTTGTTATCCAAATGCAAAAGCACAGCTTGAATACCAAGTCCCAGCATAAAGGACTGTAACATGATATCATCCTTAAACCGATAAGTGGGTGTTTGTGTACAGTGTTTAACAATATATCTCAGCTATGTCCAGCTATTTTGACTGTAGCTTCTTAAGGAATATGTGAGTCATGTAAAATAAGATAAAAAAAGACACACAAGGTGCTAATGTGTTTTAATTTGTATTTGTGAATTTGTCTAAAATGTGTACAGACGTATTTATGTTGGCCTTTTAAAGCGTCTGAAAACAGAACCTTTGTGAGATAAAAGGACTACCAGTCAGGCTGCACAGTAAATCACAGAGCTGAAAATTAAATTTCCTCAATAAAAGTGCCCACACAAAAAAAAAAGGTACTTGAGGGAATCATAAAAAAATACACAACTCATGAGGGCCAAAGAGATAATCTGAGGGAAAAAAAAGGCTTTCGTCTTTGTGTCTTTTCATATCAGGTTTGAGTTTAGATTGATGGTGACCAAACTAATCTATGTCATTCCACAGACATCAGCTGAAATAATGTTCACCCCTTATTCCAGACAGATGCAGCTCTGACCTATGACGCGGTCCACATTGTGTCTGTGTCGTACCAACACGCTCCGCAGATGACGGTGAACTCGCTGCAGTGCCACCGCCACAAACCCTGGAGATTCGGAGGACGCTTCATGAGTTTCATCAAAGAGGTGATGGGACACCTTTGGCCTGTTGCTATTTGAATGAAGTATTGTTGATATTGGAACATATTGACTTTGTGTTGACGAAGACAATAGGAGTGGAGTGTGGACTTTGTAGTCATGTGGGACTTAGATATTTACTCAGCAAATCAATCATATCCTCGTACAAAGAAAACTGAGCCTTGATCGACACATCAAAGCAGCGCTGTTGACAGCTTTATAAATTCCCTGTATTCATAACCTATTTTCCGGAAAGCACGTACTGTAACCTTTTGAAACACAACTAGTGTAATCGGCTCTTATTTAATCTAACATGAGAGTCTGACAGTGCCTTCGAATACACAAACAAGCCTGTGGAAAATGGCAGATTAAGGGTGTGCAAAGATGCTACTGTTTGTATCTTAAATTGTTCAAACAACACATTTATTTGTTTTCTTGTATTTTTCCAGGGTGTGGTTAAGAAATGCTTAAAGTTCCAGAAATTCTACTTACTTTACCCCCTTCTTTAATTAACCTCATTATTTTGAAATTAAAGCATTAACCTTGTGGATTTACTTTATTTTTAAAGGCTTCACTCTCTAATGAGAAAATTTGCATATACCCATATATATGCATATATATGATGGCTACTGGGGGGGTTCTCTGTATGAAAGGGCAGAGCAAAACCTCTCTTCTCTGTCCACATTTCATTAGTTAAATGGATGAGATCCAAAGGTGTCATCCAAGGACTTCTTCCATGCGTAGGCTAGGTCTCCATGGTTGAACCACACTGCCAGTGCTTTCCACGCCTCAGTGCCGAACATCCTGACAGCATTTAAGACTAGTTACAGTCATGCTTTTGGGCTAGTTGGGCCTATTTTCCAATGGTGATCTCTCCTGAACTTTACAGAGATGACAGTGAGAGAGAATGTGGATTCATATTTTGAGCCTGACTTATACATACACAGCATCTTTCTCCACCAAGATGTTGAAGATGCTGAGGAGTAAAATTGGTAAAATTCTAAGCCCCTAGAGCCAAAGTCAGAGTAAGCTGCCATTGCTAGCATACAAAAGACGGTCCCTTCATAACACTGTGCCATTGCCTGGCCTGTACTGTCCCTCCAATGAGAGGCAATGGAGCACTAGGTAAGCTGTCACTTTACATAGTGTACCTTCAACCCCTGTGTTCAAAAAGAGACGTGTGTGTGGCTCCTTATGTGTCACTTAAGCTTGAATGAGGAGAATCCAGAGTGACCCTGAACTCATGTTGTATTATCAGTGACTGGTTCCCTTCCACTCTTGGTTGTCAGGATGTTGGGAGCTACACTAAGAACTGAGTAAATGCTTATCGCTTTCAGCTTGGCTCTCTGGTGGAAAAGGAGAAAAAAACTATAACACATTTTTTTTTCCTAAAAACGTTTTTTTTCCCCCTGAAGCATCTACTTTGAGGGTGAGAGGGAGGTTCGAAATGGCCACTGCTTGTGGTGCCCTTGAAGGTTTCCTTCACCAGCAGGATGTGACCTTGAGAGACCAAAGCGTGATCTTCCACTATTGCATCAATTTCTTTTCTCTTTACTGGTATTCAGGGACGGTGTTTGGCATTTGGATCACCCAAATCCTCAGCTCACTTCTGTAATGAGGTGGGGACCAGCTTTTTTTGTTGAGCTGCAAAGAAAGGTGGGGTAGGATAGATGTTTTAAACTCCCCTGTTTCTCTCCATCTCCTGCTTTGAAACAAGATGACAGTCTATGTGCTTTCGGGACTTTCTTGAGGTCTTTGCATTGCATTTAAAAGGGACCTGTTGGGATTAAAGAAGGGTGCTTGTGTTTTCAGTGCAGCATACTAAGACCAGAGAGGTGCTGGCGAGTTTACACACCGCCATCTACAGTTTTATTACCAGTGTCTTGTGTTGGCTCACCCTCTGTTAAATCATTTTCACTCAGCCTCTCTGTTGAGACAAGTTGAGTTTTGTCCACAACAAAGAAGAGGGGTAAAGACTGTCAGATAAAGAACCCGAGTGAATTCAATCAACAATTATTGTAACCCTTTCCCCATGAGTACTAGTGAGGCTCTTAAACAAATATTTCCGTCTGCTTCTTTGGTTTCTGAAAATGTGGTAAATAAGGGAGAGGATAAACAGGGAACTCTGGTATTAGCTTTTTAAATCTGATGCCCTTCCTGATGCAGCTGCCCAAATTTATCCACGCTTGGCACAGACAGTTTGGGATGCTCTGTTTTGCGCGTCCTGAGTGGCCGGGGAGTCAAATGGACTTCATTATGTAGCCAAGACACACTTTGACACCCGGGCAGGAGTAGGCAGAGTTTGAACCCCAAATCCAATAATCAGTAGGTGACCCGTTCTACCTCCTGTGCTACAGTTGCCCCCCAGAGATACAATATGTCTGACAATATGTATGCAATTGCTAATGACTTATTATCACATTGTTTTTGTGAGTGCTATGTTGTAAACAAAAGGTTTCACCTTGGCTGAGAAAAATGCAAATTGATCTCCTTCTGCTCATTATGTGACTGTTTTCAACCGTTTCTACGCTACCAAGAATTTATAGTGTGAAATATGCTCCGAAAACTCTGAAGACGCCCCATATTTTTATGTTTCTCAGCCACACATCCCCAACTGGCACAACATTCATGAATACTATTGTTTGAGTTGTAGCAACAATTTCTGCTTGTCTGCCAAATGTGCAAACACAATATTGCAAAGGCTTATAACATTACAATGCACAGCAAACAATGTCGTCTGTATGTGTGTGTATGTGTGTTTGTGTGTGTGTGTGTGTGTGTGTGTATGTGACATAAGGGTAGTTGAAACAGTGAACACTGTTGACTGTCTTAACAAGCTGCACCATTAGCATCAGCATTAGTGAGCTGAAGTGATCGTGACTAAAAGCCAATGAAATATTATCACATTGTCCGTATACAAATATGCTGTAGTGTTTGGTTGTAGAAACACTTACTCAGGCCTGATTTACACTCTCTTCAAGACAGCCGTCTGACATGTTCTGAAGGTCGCATTAGCCCTTTGGATGTGATGTGGCTGAGGCATTTATGTCACTCTCTGAATTAGAGCTGTTTGAACATGCCACCCACCTCAGTGGCGAGAGGCCAGATGGAATGAGGCATGTGGGGGTTTGGGATAAAAAAAAAAAAGAAAAAAAAAGCGGAGTGCCACAAATTTCTCCTTGAAGCTTCGATCTTCTCATAACAAATTCTGTTGAGCTATAGGGAAGACAGGTGAGAGCTACAGCCCGTAGGGTCGTCTCAGTTTTACATATCTGAAAAGTGCTGCAAATTGATGCACAAGGATTGATTATTCTGTTGTGCTAAGCTAAAGATTTAGTGCCCGCATCAGACTGTGACTGAAACAACGTGACCCTGACAGACGATTAAAGATTTGCTTTTGCAGATAAAAGAGCAAAAAAATACAATAAAATAAATCTTGGTGGGGCATTTGAAAAAAGAGAGAAATTGTTACAAAACAGCTGATAAATGACTACCTTCATTAGCACAAGTGTGAAAAGACAGGAATATAGCAGACGTGTCGTTTGTTTGCCTTTAAACACGTTTGTGGAGGTGGCGGGTATCAGGGAATCGTAATAGGGGGCAGTTATTTGTTTTTCACCCTCGTGGGGAATTAAGCAAAAAAGACGCTTGTTAATTAACTCCGCAGTCTGGAGGGAAAATGTGTTGGAGGTGTAGAAATGTAAAATGTAATTAAAAAAAAGGAAATGCAGCCTGTATGGTTTGTGTTTGTACTACGGTTCTGTGGGTGAGTGTACGTGTGTGGGAGTGAATTTACTCTCAGTGAAAGACAGAGGGTGTTGTGATGTGTTGTAATGTGTTGTTGTGCATATTGTTAACAGCCATTCATTTGGGCTTATTTGTTCATTATCGTAATGTGTACAAAATATTAGACCAATTATTAGGTACATCGCATAATGCAATGTAAACTACAGTCTCAGCAATTGTGCAATCTAATTGAACAATTAGGCAATTTTACACCCTGAAAAAGAGAGTTTTTTGTCTTGGATCATTACATTCTTGGTTGCATTAGATTGTGCAGTGGTAAACTCTAATATGTAGTATTCTGTATTACCAATAAAAGACTCGTAATGTAAAAGTAAGCACATGAATGTGTTTGAATCTGAGTATAATTATGTGGATATGTCGTCTTTCAGTCCCACTGGGATGGTTTGACGGGGAGACTGTCATTCAACAAAACAACTGGCCTGCGAACAGACTTCGACCTGGACATCATCAGCCTGAAGGAGGACGGGCTTGAAAAGGTAACTCTTTGTTTCAAATGAAAGGAAAAATGAATTAAAGTTTTAGAAAAAACAAAAGATGGAACTTCTGTGATGAAAGAAAAAAAGAATTTAATGGAATATTGATTCCAGCAAAAATCATCTTCAGATTCTCCGCTTGATGTGGAACAGATAATGCAAATTTGACAGTATCATTTACCTCCTAACAAGGAAGCAAATTGGCTGTTTCAACATAAGCATAAGTTAGTGGATCATAAAGCAAATTGGATTAGGGTACACATTAGGGTGTTAATTGCAGCCTCTCTTAATGATAATTCGAGGTGATGCCCAAAATGCTGTTTGGTGGTAATGAGCTGTATAAACATGTTTTACAAAAAGGAGAAATGATGAAAAAAAAGAACTAAAAGGTTTGTAATGTAGAACTTATTTTATAATACTGAAAGGCAAAGTACCCTCTGGACTCTAACAGCTTTTCTCTACTAGAGGGCTTTCATACATTATGAATACATCAAATAGGGATAAGTTCCATTATGACTTCCTCAAGTACTCCCTAAAGGCTTAACATGATATAATAGCAGGGCCTTTTTCAGCTTGTAACCCCTCTGTTCAAGACCGAAGCTTGTTACATTACTGCTTTAAAATTATTTGTCTTCCCTCTTTCTCTCTCTGGAATCTTTGCCTGCTTGTGGTCATTTAAGTTGAGGCAAAGCATTGATGTCATATTAGTATCATCTCATTGTGCCGCTGACAAATCCTACATTCAAGCATGTTAACGTTGATCCGGATTGCTGGATTTTTTAATTTTTTTTTTTCTTGTATATCCGTGGAATCGGCTTTAACTGTTTGAGCCGGTTGAGATGTGGACTTTTTTTTTTTTCCAGACTAATCCAATGTAATTGAATATTAGCCCAAGTTTGAGCTCGTGCTGGAATTATGAACAGGTTTCTGGGGGTTTCACTTTCACACAGCCTTGGCATGCTCGGCAGTGTGAAATACATGTGCCGCTACCCATGCGGCTCCAAGAGTAAATAACTTTTAAATCAAGCCTTTTGCTAATCATGTTTAATGAATTGAGCTAATTGTAATTGGGTACAATTAGAAAGAATTTCGCAAAGCGGAAGGCATTCACAGATATTTTTAAATCTCTCTCCTGGAGTCCTCTTTGGTTGTGTGACAAGCTGTAACTAATGTGCTTTTCAAATTAGAGCATATGCCTCTCTCTGGATTAGGCAGGGAGGACATTAACAGAAGTTTTTCATGCCTTTTTGTCGGGGGGGGGGGGCAGTGTGT